>PVJX010032365.1:0-20477 GCA_004027295.1 Dolichotis patagonum
GGTTCAGAAAGCCCTGGAATTCTTTCACTATATGCATGGCTTTATACTATTGTGTTATGTTTGATATTATTGTAATTGAAACTATGCTCAACTATAGCAGAGTAAGAGATATGGTGTTAGATACTGTTGATGCCCAGTTGACTTAATGTAAAGTACTGTGTTGCCTATGTTGTCCTGTTCTGATCTGCTCTGTACTGCCCCCTTTTGTTTTATTCTCTTTTAAATTAAAAAAAAAGAGTTTCTGCATGTCAAAAGAGGTTTCCAGCAGAGTGAAAAGAAAACCTGCTAATTGGGAAAAAATCTTCATGGACAGTTCCTCAGACAAAGGACTTCTCTCTAGAACTTATTTATAAAGAACTTTAAAAAATCAGACCCTCAAAATTCAAAGACCCAATCCAAAAATGGTCATCTGAAATGAATACGCAGTTCTCAGATGAAGAAATATGAATGGCAAATAAATACATTAAAAAATGTTCATCATCATTAGTCATGAGAGAAATGCAAATTAAAACCACACTGAGATTCCATCTCACTCCAGAAAGAATGGCCAAGATAGAAAACACTACCAACAACAAGTCTTGGAGAGGCTGTGGGGGAAAATGAACTCTTCTGCACTGTTGGTGGGAGTATAAACTGGTGCAACCATTGTGGAGATCAATCTGGAGATTCCTCAAAAAGCTGGGATTGGAAGTCCCATTTGACTCAGCTATTCCACTTCTGGGCATATTCCCAGAAGAACTGAAAACATCATACCACAGTGATATATGTGCACCCATGTTTATAGCAGCACAATTTGTAATAGCCAGATCCTGGAAACAACCTAAGTGCCCATCAACTGAGGAATGCATAAAAAAGTTGTGGCATTTTTATGCAATGGAGTACTACTCAGCTATAAAGAATGATCACATTGAGACATTTATAAATAAATGGACATGACTTGAGACCATTCTCTTAAGCAAAATAAACCAAATTCACATGTGTAAATACCATGTAGTCTCCCTAGTATGAGAGTTGATAAGAGTATATAAGATTTTATGGTAAGCATGAGTCCCCATCTCATAGCTTTGAAGACTTTCAATGTTTTCATTCATCAGTTGTAATGGTTTTATTCTGTTTTGTTGACTATATCATGCATGAGGATATGAACAGCTGTTTTGAAGAAAGCAAAACATTATGATAGCTATTGCTGATTTAATATCATCCTTTCTAGAAGTCCTACCATGCTTCTATTCTTATACTACCATTGGTTCTATCTATCACATTGTGTCTCATTGGCATTTGTATATGTGTGATAGTTTAAACAAAATTTTTTATCAAAAATGAGATATTATAGTACCCATTGATCATTTTCTGTTATTCAGTTCAGAAAGCCCTGTAATTCTTTCACTCTTTGAATGGCTTTATACTATTTTGTTATGTTTGATATTATTGTATATGAAACTATGCTCAACTATAGCAGAGAAAGAGATATTGTGATAACTACTGTTAATGTCCGGTTGTCTTAATGTAAAGTACTGTGTTGCCTCTGTTGTCCTGTTCTGATCTGCTCTGTACTGCCCTCTTTTGTTTTATTCTCTTTAAAATAAAATTTTTTTTAAAAAAGTGTCCTGCTTCTCTCCCTCAGCTGACTTTTCTTTCCTCAAAGGCCCTACTCCTCCTGCTGCCTTCTTCCCTGAAAATACCATTCATTGCTCTCTGGCAGACACAGCTTTATTTAATGCCCTGTGTGGAAAAGCCAGTTCTCCCAGGACATTTTCCTGTGTTACCAAGGGCTCTTTCTTGTGGCTCCTCCTTGGAGCCACCAAAATGTTCACAAGAAGTTGTCTTCTTACCTTATGATAGCCTCCTTAAGACACACCCATTCTGAGTCTGATTTTATCTTCAACAAATCATCCAGCATAGTCAGGTACCAAGTCTGCACTGATGAAATATTGAACACAAACTGATTGAATAAAAAAATTGTGCATGAACAGAAGTTAGGCTCAAAGTGATGTAGCCACGATAGATGGTAAATTTTTTGAGATAACAGATTCTTTTTGTCTCACCCATGTGAGTAACCCCAGTGCTTTGAACAGAGCCTCACATGCAGTAGGTGCTCAGCAAACTGTTATGCCCTGAAGGACAACAGTAATAGCATTTCCTGCTGCTACAATGTGGCTAAGCCCTTTATTCCCATCCATGTTTAATCCTTCCAGCAGTGCAATATTAAGGAAGGAGAAACCTCCATTCACTTCTCCCCTGGTATGTGCTGGGCTTTCTTCTAGACAGTCACATGACTCATCTCATTTAATTCTCACCTTAATACCAGTTTGCAAAGGAGAAATTGGGACACAAAGAGATTAAGATACAAACACACCCCATTTACAAGTGAGGAAAGACAGCTATGAGAGAACATCACTGGCCTGTCACTTTAAGAAATGATGACAGTGGGTAGGACATGGGAGTCTGGATTTTTTTTTTAGTCTGGATCTTTCTGATGACCTTGACCACCATTTTGCTCTGCAAGTGTGGACAGAGGTGAGAAGGGAAGGATGTTCATCTGCCAAGTCACCCTTGTGCTGCCCTCTACTGGGTTTCAAGCTCTGCTCAGATTTCAGCTGCTCCCCCTTTTGCCAGGTGTTCTCTGTAATGGACACCAGTGGAGGAGCCTGGACCCTCATTCAGTGTCATGAGAGTGGCACAGTGAATTTCCAGTGGAACTGGCAAGACTATAAGTAGGTGACACTGCCATCCTAGGGAGGAGCTTTGCAGCTCAGAGGCCTGGTGCTGGTGCTGGGGTGTTGGCAGGGGGAGCAGAGCTGGTCCAACCCCACACTTTCCGAGAAAAAAAATCAATTCCTTTAAGCCAGCTACCTTCAAACAGATTTTCCAGTGTCCATGCTCTCCCCAGGACCCCTCCTCTGAAAATGAATCTTTTGTAATTTGTGGCATACATCTTAGGAATGAAATTTTAATTCTTGCTTCACTTTTTGGAAAAGACATACATTACTAAGTTTAATTTTTTAAGACTACAAAGGAGAGAACCAAAAAAGAAATATAACCCACATCCCTGGTTACATTGCTTAAATAAATTTCTTTCTCCTTTTATATGCCTGCAACCACATCTGCAGGACACATTCTTTCATATGGAATTTCTGATGCATAGATCATGTGCATTTTTCAAGATGAGAAATACTATGTTTGTCTCCTAGTGTTTTAAGTTAAATTTTGAGGAAACGACATTTGGAAGGTTGACTTAAGTGCTTTGAAACTTTTCAAAACTAAAATAAGTAGTAAAAAATACCCACAACATACAGCAATATTATTGTTCATGTGTGCTTGCTGTTCCAGTTGATAAACAACTTAAATATAAATATCAAACTAAATTATAGGTGTGCCTAAAACAATTGAATTCTTTAAGAAAATCATCAAAATGGCAAACATAAATAGACGATACAGACAGAAATACACAAAACAAAACTGGATGTTAACCCTTAGCTAATAAGTGGAACCTCATCCCAAATGGGGAGCAGGACTTTGGAGTGCCCTATCCTTACTGTTTAATCATTGTTCTGCCCAGTGCTTTGGTTTAATTCATGTAGATGCTCGTGACAAGACACTCCACATACTCTTAACTTTTCATACATTTTTATATTGCAAAAATCTTGCAGTGACTTTCCTGCCCCTGAACAAAGCCTACTCTACCATTTATGGAGCTGATTACAATCTGTACTATTTTTACTGAGGTTTAGCAGACATGCAGCTAAGTGTACAACTATGATTTTAAGAATCACTGAATTTCATATATGTGCTCACCCATGTGATTCCATGAGAGTTATACACACAAACCTTCCAGCACCCCAGAACCTTCATTCTCCCCACAGTCACTAGCCACACAAAGGTAGTCACTATTTTCACAGATTAGTTTTATCTATTTTTGATCTTTTTAGAAGTGTGATTCAATTATTTTTAAAGGTGTTTTACATTTAAAATTGTGTTAACCTTTTTCCTGTGGGTGCTAGCGGTCCTCCACCCCAGACTTCTCACAATGATCATTAGGCACAGCAGTTTAAGAAATATGGCTTTGCAGCAGCCCACCCCAGTCCTAGTGCTCATCCCCTAGGGCTTCAGTGACCTCTCTGGGGAGCACTGCCTGAGCAATGAGGCAGTGCACCAGCTCAGCAGCAAGGTGTTCCTAGCCAGGTAGCCCTTTTAAGGGGCTGTGCCACACCAGCTCCAGAGCTCAAGGCAGCATGTTTAATGGCACAGGAGACTTCATGACTGGCCATGGCCATCAAGAGCCACAAAACCATGCCCATCCTCACCCCAGACAGGCAATGCCCAAGTGTGAATCTTAAGAACAGCACCAGCCCACACACCCAGATATACAGTGCATTGGATTCCACCCAGGGCATCTCCAACCTCCTGTTCTAGAAACCACTGCTTCCTTGAGCTGCTCTGGCCAACCTGAAGCTCCTTCACCTCCACACCAAGGAAACTTCACTTCTCAACTGCCACTCATCACTGCTGTGGGTTCATACCTCCCCACAGTCTCCCACCCAGATTTTGCCATGTTCCAGGAGCCAAGTAACAGCAAACACAAAGTGTACCCAGTGCTCTCTGCCTTGCACACTCTACACAATGCTGTTGCCAAGCCACATAGTGACCAAGGTTGCTGTCAACATTTCTGTGGTTGCCACATGCACAGATGAAGAGACTGAGGCTCAGAGAGATTAAGTAATCTTCCCAAGGCCATGCAACCTCCAAATGGCAGAAGTGGGGTTTGAATCCAAATTGACAGCTATCACCAGGCAGTCTTGGCTGTGCCTCCTAGGGCCATAGTCTCATCAAGAAATTTAACTCTCCTCCCTGAGCTGCCTGTTGATGTGTATATCACAGAGCTTGTATACAAATCAGTATGGGCTACTGTGCTCAAGGAGGGCTTCCCGGAAGGGCTAAGTGAACTCAAGGAACCAGCATACAGGATGGTAAGTGGGTGAAGAAACTCATGAGCACCCTCAGTCAGGCCACACTGGGCCAGAATGTGATCATCTTTTGTCCTGAGATCTTAGGCTGGTTCTTGGGCTCTTTGATTCCATCCTTTCACTTTAGAGAGGGTGAATCCAATCTTGCCCCATGGTAGAGGCTCAAAAACTACAGCTTCTGCCATGCCCAGTGAACTCCAAGCAGCTGGCAGGGGCCTGAATTGAGTCCCAGGCCAAGAGTGTGGGGGGGTTGAAACCCAGCACACAGGGAAGCCTTGGAACATCTCTCCCAGGTGGTAGGACCATGCCCCACATCTGAAATCACAGGCAGTGTCATGGGAGTTCCTGTGGGCCTATCTGTCCCATGTCCAGTGAACTTCAAGCAGCTAGTTGTTGCCTGCTGCCCCGGGAGCCAAAAGTAGGCCAGTTGATTCTCAGTGCATGAGGGAAGCCTCAAAACATTGCTCAAAGCCCAGAAATAAAGGAAAAATGACAAAATGAAAGAGCAAAATGCAATCTCAAACTTCCAGCCCAAGCTTAAGAGACATGGACACAGAAGAAAATATAAGCCATACACCTGAAATGGTATCAACTGAAGTAAAGAAACAACTCCAGGAAGCTGTAATAGAAGTCAAATCAGAAATAGTCTCCCAGGGAAAAGAAGAAATGATAAATGTAATGAAAGAAATACTGAACACATCTAAAGAAGAAATAGTTATAAAATTAGAGGAACAATTCAAAAAATGAAAACTCTGAATGAAGAATATAAGAAACAAACAGAATGCATGAAGCAGATTCAAAGAGATATACAGTAAATCAAAAATTCCATTGAAAGTTGGCAAAACCACCTCAACAAAAGTGAACATAGAATTTCAGACCTCAAAGACAAGATTGCACCTAGTGAACAGGAAAGGAAAGATCTTTCAAAAATAACAAGGAATCAGAAAATAACAATTCAACAACTGCAAGATTATGCAAAGAAAAACAACATAAGATTGATAGGTATAAATGAAAAGGAAGGTGACAACACAAATGAAATCAAGAGGCTATTTACAGAAGTAATAGCTGAAAATTTCCCAAACATGAGAATGGAAACTAACGTACAGATCAGTGAAGCATAGAGAACTCCAAATAACCATAACAAAAATAAAACTACACCCAGACATGTAATAATCAATATCCCAGAAATCCAACATGAGAACAAAATATAAAAACTGCTAGAGAGAAGAGACAGATCACCTATAAAGGAAAGCCTATCGGAATCACAGAAGACTTCTCAACACAATGAAGTCAAGAAGAGCATGGAATGAAGTATTTCAGATCCTAAGGGAAAACTACCTCCAACCCAGACTAATGTATCCTGCAAAATTATCCTTCAGAATTGATGGAAAAATAAAATACTTCCATGAAAAACAACAGCTGAAGAACTTCATGACCACCAAACCAACCATGCAAAGAATACTAAAACATATTCTAGATAGACATAAAAATAATTACAACTTCAAGATTGCCAATAGGAAAAAAAACCACTAAACAAGGTGAACAATTCAATAGAGGGGAAAGGCAAAGAACCAACAGTAGAAAGATAATATGACAAAAATAAAACAACATATATCAATTATAACTATTAACATAAATGGCCTCAGTTCACCAATTAAAACAAACAGAATGGGGCTGGGGATTTAGCTCAGCGGCATAAGTGCTTGCCTGGCAAGTGTGTGGTCATGAGTTCGGTGCCTGCTACCAATAAAAAATAAAAAATAAAAAAAAACAAAATACTGTCAGAATGGATTAAGAAACAGCATCCAACCATGTGCTCTATACAAGAAACCCATCTAACCCAAATGGAAACTCATAGACTGAAATTCAAAGGATAGAAAACAAGGCTTCATGTAACACAAACCCCCCAAAAAGCAGGGGTAGTTATTCTGTTTGAGGACAAGGCGAACTTCAAACCAAGAGTGATTAAAAGAGATAAAAAATGTCACTACATACCACTTAGGGGAAAGCTTCAAGAGGAAGAGATAACAATCTTAAGCATATATGCACCAAATTCAGGAGCACCCAGCTATACAAAACAAAGATTAACAGAAATGAAAAATCAAATAAACAATGACACAATTATAATGGGAGACCTTAACACTTCATTGACACAAAGAGACAAATCATCTAGATAAAATTGGCAAAGAAATAACAGAACTGAATCACACCTGTGAACAAATGGACTTAGTAGATATATACAGAGTGCTCCACCCAACAACATCAGAATGTACATTCTTCTCAGCAGCACATGGAACATTCTCTGAAATAGACCATATACTAGCCCACAGAACATATTTAAGTAAATGCAAAAGAATTGAAATTATCCCATGCATGTTATTGGATCATATCACCATAAAAATAGAAATTAATGACAAAAGAAATTGGAAAAAAAACCCACAAACATGGAAATTAAATAATACACTCCTGAGCAACCAGTGGGTTGCAGAGAAAATTAAAGAAGAAATTAAACAATATTTTCAGGCAAACAAAAATACAAATACATCTTACCAGAACATGTGGGAATATGAATGCAGTCCTCAGAAATGAAAATTCTGAAATGAAAGCAGTCCTCAAAGGAAATTTTATTGTGGTGAACTCCAACATCAGGAAAACTAAATGAACACAAACAACCTGATGCTACACCTCTAACATCTAGAAAAAAAGAGTAAGCCAAGCCCAAAGCCAAAAGAATGGAGGAAATTATGAAGCTCAGAGCAGAAATCAATGCAATAGAGACTAAGAAAACAAAACAGACTCCACCTCCACTGTGGAACACCCTTGGACCTTGGCCCACATCCAGTGGACACCCTGACCCAGGACATCTGCTGGCCCCTCGAGGACACTTCCTACCTCCTGGATGTAATACTGCTGTTTATCTTCAGCTCTCACCTTTCTCCCAGAACCTTGGACTGCAGCAGATTAACTGTGCTAGCTTGATGGGAGATTCAGTAACTGCCTCACCCAAACAGAAGATCTCAGTAGGCTCCAGTCAGTGTGGTTAATATGCCCCTAAAATAGAGGTGTACAGTGGTTAAATAGGGCCAGCAGTAAAGCTCCCTCCAACTAACTGTAAGACCTTGGTGAGTCTGACAAGAGTGTGAGTGACCCCTTCCTGCACACAGAAAACATCAGGCAGAGTGAGGCATGTGCCAGTAAGGAACCTCCCAACTTGGAGAAAATCAAAAAAGCTTATGAGACACACAGGCACACAATAGAGACACAGTAGGGCCTCGGCTGACACAAACAATATAGACAGGGAGATTTGGTGACCTGGAATAACCCAAAGATACAGTAATAGCAGGAAAAAAAGTTGACCTGCATCAATACTAGTAGGCTTGTCAGCCCAGGAAGAATATAAGACTCACCCAACAGGCCCTGCAGTAGGAAGTCAGGTGGCTGGCCCACCTATGCACTGAGGAACCCAGCAATTGGACAAACACCAACCTTACATTAGGACCCCAAGATACACACTACCAACAACTGACACTAGTCAGACTGAAAGACCAAATATGAACTCAAAAGGGGAAAATGGCAAAATGAAAAAGCAAAATGCAATCTCAAACATCTAGCCCACCAAGAGCAAGTATAGGAGACGTTGCACTAGAAGACTTCAAAAGTAACACACCAGAAATCTCTGAAAAGATAGCGAGTGAAATAAAAAAAAAAAAAACTCCATGAGGCTATAGAGGAAATCAAATTAGAAGTACTCTCCCATGTAAAGGTAAAAAATAACAACCTTAGTAAAGGAGTTGCTGAGCCCAGTTAAAGAAAAAATAGAGAAAAAAGTACAGGAGCATGGGAAACTGATTGAAACCTGGAATGAACAATATAGAAAACAAGCAGAATTCACGAAACAAACTCAAAGAGACATCCAAGAAACAAAAAATTCTATTCAAAGCTAGCAAAACCATTTAAATGAAGCTGAGGATAGGATTTCAGACCTTGAAGACAGGATCCCAATTAGTGATCAAAAAAGGATAGAACTTTTAAAAATAACAAAGCAGTATGAAATGACAATGCAGCAGCATCAAGATGATGCCAAGAGTAACAAAATAAGATTAATAGGCATTAGTGAAGATGCAGGGATCAATGCAAATGCCATAACTAAAAAAGTCACAGAAGTAATAGCAGAAAATTTCTGAAACATGTGGATAAATTGATATGAAGATAAGTGAGGCATATAGAATGCCAAACAGTCACAACCAACATAAACATACACACAGAAACATAATAATTAAGATCCCAGACACAGCATAAAAACAAAGTATTAAAAGCAATTAGAGAAAAGACACAGCTCATGTATCAAGGAAAGCCCATTAGATTCATGGCAGACTTTTCAACACAAACCCTCAAGTCAAGAACAGCTTGGAGTGAGGTATTTAAAGCCCTGAAAGAAAACAACTTTGAACCCACACTTATGTACCCAGCAAAACCTTCATTCAAATTTAATGGAGAAACAAGACACTTCCATGAACTGAAGAAATTCATGTCCACCAATCCAACCCTAGAAAGAGTATTGAAAGACATATTAGATAGAGATAAAAATGATCACAATCCCCAGAACAACAATAGAAAGAAACCACAAGGTAGGAAAAGCAATTAAACAAGGGAGAAAGCAGAAAGCAAACAACTTGAATATAACATGGCAATGTAAAGACAGTACATATCAGTGATATCCATAAATATAAATGGCATTGCCGGGGATTTAGCTTAGTGGCTTAAGCGCCTGCCTGGCAAGCGAAAGGTCGTGAGTTCGATCCCCGGTACCAAAAAAAAAAAAAAAAATGTAAATGGCATCAATTCACCTATCAAAAGAAATAGGCTGACAGAATGGATTAAGAAACATGATCCCACAATACTGTATACAAGAAATACATCTGACCCAAAAGGAAACTCATAGGTTACAAGTTAAAGGATGGAAAACAATATTCCATGCAACAGGAACCCAGAAAACAGCAGGGGTAACTACTCTATTAGCAGACAATGTGCACTTCAAATCTAAAATGATTAAAAAAGATAAAGAAGGTCACTACATATTTGTAAGTGGAAAAATTCAAGAGGAAGAACTAACAATAATAAATATATATGCACCAAATATAGGGTCACCCAACTATATAAGACAGATACTAAAGGACATGAAAAACCAAATACACAAGGACACAACTATAACAGGGGACCTCAGTAGCCCATTGTCACAAAGAGATAGATGAACTAGACAAAAACTCAGTGAAGAAATAATAGAACTGAATCATACCTGTGTGCAATTGGGCTTACTAGATTTTTACAGAGTGTTCCACCCAACCACGTCAGTATACAAATTCTTCTCAGCTGCACATGGGACATTCTCCAAAATAGACAATATAATATCCCATAAATATTCTTAAGTAAATGTAAGGGTATTGAAATTATCCCATGCATAATATCTGAACATAATGTACTGAAATTGGAAATTAATGGCAAAAGAAATTGCAAAATCTGCATAAAAACATGGAAATTAAATAACAACTTTTTTAACAACCAGTGGGCTACAGATGAAATTAAAGAAGAAATAAAGCAATGCTTACAATTCAATGAAAATGTGAAACAACATACTGTAATCTGTGGGATGCAATGAAAGTTGTCTTAAGAGGAAAACATACAGCAATAGATTATCACATTAAAAAAACAGAACAAGCACAAATAAATAACCTAATGCTTCATCTCAAGCTTCTAGAAAAAGAAGAGGAAGTTAAACCAAAAGCTCATAGAAGAGAGGAAATTGAAAGATTAGAGCAGAAATCAATGCAATTGAAACTAAAAAAACAATACAAAGAATTAATGAATCAAAAAGCTGGTTTTTTGACAGAATAAACAAAATTGACAAACCTCTAGCTAACCTTATAAAGAAAAAGAAAGAAAAAACACAAATTTACATGATAAAGACTGAAAGGGGGAAATTACTACAGATCCCATGGAAATTCAAAAGATCATGAGTACCTACTTTGAAAATCTCTACTCACATAAAGTGGAAAACACAGAGGAAATGGACATATTTCTAGAAACATATGAACTACCAAAGCTCAACCAAGAAGATACAGCAATTTTGAATAATCCAATATCAGCTATTGAAATTGAAAACATAATAAAAAATTTACCAACAAAGAAAAGCCCAGGTACTCATGGATTCGTGGCTGAATTCTACAAGAAATTTAGAGAAGAATTGATGCCAATACTCTTTAAACTCTTCAATGAAATTGAAAAGGAAGAAATCCTCCCTAAATCATTCCTAGAGATACCAAAACCAGAGAAAGACCCAACAAAAATGGAGAAGTATAGGCCAAGCTCACTAATGAACATTGATGCAAAGATTCTCCATAAAATACTGGCAAATAGAATGCAGCAAAACATCAAGAAGACTATAAATCATGACCAAGCAGGATTCGTTCCAGGAATACAGTGATGGTTTAACATACGCAAATCAAAAATTTTTTTAAAACATATGCAAATCAATAAATTTGACACACCACATCAACAGAGCCGAAAACAAAAGCCACATGGTCATCTCAATAGATGCATAAAAAGCTTTTGATAAAGTCCAACACACGTTCACAATAAAAAACCCTTCAGAAACTCAGAATACACGGTGTCTACCTCATCCTTATAAAGGCCATCTATGACAAACCAACAGCCAATATTATACTAAATGGACAAAAACTGAAAGTTTTCACACTAAAATTAAGAACAAGACAAAGATGTCCACTATCACCACTCCTATTCAGTTTAGTTCTGGAAAGACTAGCCAGGGCAATCAGACAGAGAGAGAAATAAAAGGAATAAAGATAGGAAAGGAAGAAGTTAAATTATCACTGTTTGCAGATGACACGACACTTTATATAGGAGACCCAAAAATCTCCATTAAAAGACTACTAAAGGTAAGAAACAAATTCAGTAATATAGCTGGATACAACATCAACAATCAAAAATCAATAGCTTTCCTGTACACAAATAAGAAACTCACCGAGAGAGAAATTATAGAAATATTGCCCTTAACAATAACATCTTAAAAAATGAAATACTTAGGAATCAACCTAACTAAGAATGTAAAACATCTATATGCTGAAAATCATACTATGCTAAAAAAAAAAAAAAGGAGATTGAAAAGGATATTAGAAAATGGAAGGATGTTCCTTGTTCTTGGCTAGGAAGAAGCAACATTGTGAAACTGGCTATACTCCAAAAAATGTTATAAGATACCATAACATACCTTGCTGATCTAGAGAAAATAGTCCTAAAATTCATTTGGAAACAGAAGAAAGCTAGAATAGCAAAGCCAATTATGGGCATCTCAATTCCTGACTTGAAACTACACTACAAAGCCACAGTGATAAAAATCAGCATGGTACTTGCAAAGAAATAGACCTGAGGATCAATGGAACAGATTAGAAGATGCAAGTATAAGTACAAAGACACTCAGCCATCTGATATTTGACAAAAGGGCTAAACATGTTCACTGGAAGAAGGACAGCCTCTTCAATAAATGGTGTTGGAAAAATTGGCTCTCCATATGCCAAAGACTGAAACTAGATCCATGCCTATCACCATGCACAAAACTAAAGTCTAAATGGATCAAAGACCTAAATATTAAAACAGAAACACTAAATCTATGGGAAGACAAGGTAGGTAGAAGTCTTGGAGACATAGGTGTAGGCAGAGAATTCATGAACAAAATGCAAACTGCATGGGAAATGCCTCAGAAAATCAACAACTGGGATCTCATATTGAAAAGTTTCTGCACTTCAAAAGAAATCACCAATAGAAGGAAAAGAAAACACACAGAATGGGAAAGAATTTTAGCCAGTAAGCCTTCAGACAAATGATTTATATCAAGAACATATAAATAATTGAAAAACATTAACCCCCCAAATTCAAAGACCCTCTCCAAAAATGGGAATCTGAGATGAACACACAGTTCTCAAATGAAGATATACAAATGGCAAATAAATAAATGAAGAAATGTTCACCATCACTGGTCATTCCAGAAATGCAAATTAAAACAACATTGAGATTTCATCTCAATCTCAAAAGAATAGCTGCCATCAAGAAAACAACTGGTAACAAATGTTGGCGAAGCTATGTGGAAAAAGGAACACTGCTCCACTGTTGGAGGGAGTGTAGACTGGCACAACCACTATGGAAATCGGTATGGAGAATTCTCAGAAGAATAGGAGTGGAAGCTGCATTCAAGCTGGCTATTTCCTTTCTGAGTATTTTCCCAGAAAACCTAAAAAGGTCATGTCACAGTAATATATATGCACCCATGTTTTTAGCAGCCCAATTTGTAATAGCTAAATCTTGGAAACAACCAAGATGCCCATCAAACACAGAATGGATGAAAAAGATGTGGTATTTTTATACAATGAAATATTACTCAGCTATGAAAAATTATGGTCTTGAGGCCTTCGTAGGGAAATGGAGACAATTTGAGACTATCCTTGGGCTGGGGATTTAGCTCAGCGGCATAAGCGCCTGCCTTGCAAGTGTGTGGTCATGAGTTCAATACCCGGTATCAATTTTTAAAAAAGACTATCCTCATTAGTGAAGTAAATAAGAATCATATTTATAAGTATCACATTGTATCTTTAGTGTAAAAAATAATAAGAAATGTAGGAATAATAAGACCCAAAATGTGTAAGTGCTATTGTAAAAAAGAGAAGAAAATGAAGTGCTCTAAGGGATATAACTGCATGTATGTTTAAGTATGTAAGATGGATAACCATATTACTAAGTTTTTATTGGATCATTGAACAGAACTGTTTGGGTCTCACTGTTTCAATGTCCACTTTATATGCTTAAGTTTGTAACTTGAACAACTATTTCTAAGAGTACAATATGTAAATTATCAACTAGTAATTTCTTACTGTTTATTTTTTTGAAAATTTGTATTATCTCTACCCTTTTTCTGTTTTGTTTTGTTTTTCTCTTTAAGTAAAATAAAAAATAAAAATATCAAATATGGGTCAAGAAGATGTAAAACTGCTGAATAACCCAATTTCTATTACTGAAATTGAAAATGTAATTAAGTCCTTGCCTACAAAGAAGAGTCCAGGCCCAGATGGATTCACTGCAGAATTCTACAAGAGATTCAAAGAAGATTGAATGCAAACACTCCTAAGAGTCTTCAATGAAATTGAAAGGGAAACAATTCTCCCTAACTCATTCCTGGAAGCAAACATTACCCTATACCAAAACCAGAGAAAGACCCAACCAAAAAACAGAACTACAGGCCAATCTCCCTAATAAACATAGATGCAAAAATTCTCAATAAAATATTGGCAAACAGAGTGCAGCAAATCATCAAGAAGATTATACACCATTATCAAGTGGGATTCATCCCAGGAATGGAGGGATGGTTCAACATACACAAATCAATAAATGTAATCCACCATATCAATAGAGTCAAAAATAAGAACCACATTATCATTTCTATAGATGCAGAAAAAGCTTTTGATAAGGTCCAACACTTATTCATGATAAAAATCTTACAGAAAATTGGAATAGATGGTCTTTACCTCAGTATAATAAAAGCCATCTATGACAACCCAACAGCCACCATCATATTAAATGAGCAAAAACTGAAAGTCTTTACCCTAAAATCAGGAATCAATCTAACAAAAGAAGCAAAAGAACTATTCAGGGAAAATTATAATACCCTGAAAAAAGAAATCTAAGAGGACCTCAGAACATGGAAAGATATCCCTCGTTCATGGATAGGAAGAATAAACCTTGTGAAAATGACCATTCTCCCAAAATTGTTATACAGATTCAAGGTAATCCCAATGAAAATATCACTCACATATCTCATAGATCTACAGAAATCAGTCCTAAAATTCATATGGAACTAGAAGAGACCCAGAATAGCAAAGGCAATTCCAAACAACAAAGGCAAGGCTAGAGGCATCACAATCCCTGACTTGAAGTTATACTATAAAGCAACTGTAAGAAAATCAACATAGTACTGGAATAAAAACAGACCTGAATATCAATGGAACAGATTAGAAGATAAAACAACAACTACAAGCACACTCAGCCACCTTATCTTTGATAAAGGGGCCAAACACATACACTGGAAGAAAGATAGTCTCTTTAATAAATGGTGCTGGAAAAATTGGCTCTCCGTAAGCCATATACTAAAACTAAACCCATGCCTATCACCATGTACTAAACTAAAGACTAAATGGATCAAAGATCTAAATATTAAAACAGAAACACTAAATTTGTTGGAAGACAAAGCAGGTAGAAATCTTGAACACATAGGGGTAGGTAGAGAATTCATGAACAAGAATCAAACTTCACATGAAATACTTCACATTATCAATAACTGGGATCATGTCCTATTAAAGAGTTTTTGCATGTCAAAATAAATCTCCAGCATAGCCAAAAGAAAACCCACAAATTGGGACAAAATTTTAGTGAACGGTCCCTCAGACAAAAAACTTCTGGCAAGAATACATAAAGAATTTTTTTAAAATCAGATCCCCAAAATCCAAAAGACCCATTCCAAAAATGGGCATCTAAGATGAATACACAGTTCTCAGATGAAGAAATACAAATGGCAAATAAATACATGAAAAAATTCTCAGCATCACTGGTCATTAGAGAAATGCAAATTAAAACAACACTGAGGCTCCATCTCACCCCAGAAAGAATGGCCAGGATCAAGGAAACTACCAATGACAAATGCTGGAGAGGCTGCGGGGGGAAAGGAACTCTTCTGCACTGTTGGTGGGAGTGTAGACTAGTGCAACCACTATGCATATCAGTCTGGAGATTCCTCAAAAAGCTGGGATTGGAGGTCCCATTTGACCCAGCTATTCCACTTCTGGGCATATTCCCAGAAGAACTGAAAACATTATACCACAGTGATATATGTGCACCCATGTTTATAGCAGCACAATTTGTAATAGCCAGATCTTGGAAACAACCTAAGTGCCCATCAACTGAGGAATGGATAAAAAAGACATGGTATTTTTATACAATGAAGTACTACTCTGCTATAAAGAATGATCACATTGAGATAGTTATAAATGAATGGATTCAATTCGAGACCATACTCCTGAGTAAAATAAATCAAACTCACATATGTAAATACAGTATGTCTCCCTAGTGTAAGAAATGGTAAGAGTACATAAGATACAAAAAGCTCAATATTTACAGTGAAAGGATAAAAATCTGCTTAAAGGGGAAAAAATAATATCTCAGGGAAAATGAGGAAAAAGAAAAAGTATGGAAAAAGAAAAAAATGTCTAAAATTATATAAACACACTGAAGATAGCTAAAATGATTGCACTACAAACTCTATACGTTCTTGGAACCAAATAGTTAACATTCATAGGATTCAAACAACTGTTCATATTATTGTATAGTGATGTGGGGAACTCTTGAAGATCATTATGTAAAGTAACAACCCTAGTTATGTTCATGCCACCTTGTTTTGAAGACCTATATTATCAATGTTCTGGGCTCTTTGCTATTGTTGTTTATATGTCTTTTTTGTTTTGTGTTTTTCTAGGAATTTGTTTCATTTTGCCTTGGTTTGTTTTGTTTTTCCCTCTAATACAGAAAGGATAGGTATACAGATAGAGACTCATGCATGTGTAGAACTTTTCAAAAGTTTATGAGAATTGATAATATAAAGCATGATGAAATGAACAGCTACTTTGAAGAAAAAGAGACATCAAGGTACCCAGTGCTGATTCCGTAGCATCATGATGTGAAATCCAGCAATACTATTATTCTTTGTTCACAGTGATATTAGTCTGTTTTGTTTTGTTTAATTTCAACATACAGGAAGGTATGGACAGCTATTTTCAAGCAAACAAGAGGCATTATGGCAGCCATTGTTGACTTCCTTTAGTCTGATCTTGAAGACCTAAAATACCTTCATCATCCTGTTCTGATCAATTTTATACTATTTTGTTTTTTTTTCCTTTTTTAAATTTTATTAAAAGAGAAAAAAACAACCAAACAAAACAGAAAAAAGGGTAGCAACAATACAGAATTCCAAAGGAAAAAAAGAGAGAGACACAGAAAAGGTGGCAGACTGGTAGGTAGCATGAGGGACCCTCTCTGAGAGAGACAGCTCAAATGCCAAAATAAAACACCCTGGAGAGACCCAAACAGAGAGAGATGGAATCTCACAAACCACGAAGAAACTAAAGTGCAAAAAACCACTCGAATATGAGGTCCTGGGGCTACCATCAGTGAAGCTAAGATCAGCGAGCACAGTGCCCTCCTTGAGCTGCCTGAATCCCTGCTGGAGACCTGACAAAGCAATCCATGCCATAGCGACTGGCTTGAGCTGCCAGAGCACTGAACAGCTCTGCGTGCAGCTCACCCGGACCGGTCCTGCACACGACCCACCCAGAGGCACCGTGAATTCACACTGCAGCCATGCTGAAGTCAGAGGTCGGGGATCCCAACAGTTTTCAGGGACCAGCATCAACACACGGTGAGTGATGGGAATAAGACCCTCCCATGGGAAAGGGGAAACCGACTGGACGACATGTTGGATTTGGGCAGAACAGCCCTAAATCCATAAGGAAGTGGCTTCAGCTGGTTGCTCCCCTCGCCGAGCGGATTGGTGGAATCTGCTTGGACTAGGCCGTGCTCCAGGCTGGGACCCAGTGAGTTGCTACAAATTAATTCCCTGAGATCGGCACACACTTATGCAGTGAAGGCCTGCAAAGGTTGACTGGCCCAGAGGGTAGGAGCCAGTGCAAACTGCCTGTGCATGAACTTTAATCTCTGATAGCCTATTGAAGAGGACAAAAGCTCCTAGCCTGTGCCCTCTAGAGGAGCCTTAACCAACAATAAAAGGGTCTGGGAATTACACTGTACACTTGTATGGAAGGAACCAAAAACATGATGAAAGGGAGAAATAAGAAAAAAACCCCAGCCCCAAACCCTGAGAACATTGATCCAGGAGAGGTAAATACAAAAGAGAATGAGGGCAGCAAAAATGCAACATCAAACACAGCATTAGCAGACATAAAGAAATATATTCAGGACCTCGTAAGCAGGACCAAAACTGAAATATTAATTCAAATTAAATAAGAGATAAGTAGATTAATAAAGGAAAGGCTGGGCACCTCTCAAGTAGACACAGACAGAAGAATGGAGGAACACAAAAGGAGAGAAAAATTTAATGAAGAATACAGAAAAAACCTAGAATTCATGAAGCAGATTCAAAGAAATTATCAGGAAACTAAAGACTCCATAGAAAGCTGGCAAAACTGCTTGAAAGAAATGAAAGATAGACTACCAAAAATTGAATACAGGCTTGCAATGTGTGATCATGAAAGGGAAGATCTCTTAAAAATAACAAGGGAGCAGGCAGTAAAGATACAAAGACTGGAAGATGACAAGAGGATCTATAACTTAAGAATAAAGTATGTGAATGAAGAAGCAGGAATCAAAACAGAGGAATTACAACAGCTATTCACAGAAATTATTAAGGAACATTTCCCAATCATAGAAAAAAGAAATGATATGCAGAGGTATGAAGCATACAGAACTCCAGCCACCTACAACCCAAACAGAGCTACACCCAGACACATAATCATCAAGATCCCAGAAATTCAATATAAGAACAGAATATTAAAAGCCATCAGAGAAAAGAAACAGATCACCTGTGAAGGAAAACCCATCAAAATCACAGCAGACTTCTCAACACAGACCATCAGGTCAAGAAGAGCTTGGAGTGAAGTAATTCAAGCACTGAAGGAGAACAATCTCCAGCCCAGATTGATGTATCCTGCAAAACTCTCTCTAGAAATTAATGGAGAAACAAGATGCTTCCATGACAAAGAGGAACTAGGAGAATTTGTGAACACCAGTCCAACCCTACAAAAAATACTGAAGGACATTCTAGGGAGAGAGAACAAGAATACGAGCATTTCAGGAACAGTGGCAGAGAGGCCTCAGTGAACAGGACAGATAGTGGAGTGGAACAGAAATATAGACAACCAATAGCAGAAAAACAGAATAGCATAAATAAGGCAGAGAAGATTGGCTGCAATCTCTAGTATAGATGGCCTTGAAATATTAACAGAGAGAAACAAGGCAGAGTAGATCAGGAGATAGGGTCCATTGAGATGCTTTATACAGGGAGACAGTGGGACCCAAAACAAGCAGTGCACCCCATGGGAGTGAAAGGGGAGGAATTGTCTAACAAAGGGAGGCAGAGGATATTGTTAATGCGGTAACAAGATTTAAAATTTACGTTATTCTCACCACTCTGCTTGGATGGATTGTGTGCTGTCCCAGTTGGTCTACTTACGCTAGACTTGAGGACATGGTCAGCTATCCCCAAAATAAGAGGACATATTATGGTAATCATCCCTAATTTCTTATCAACTTAATCTGAAGCCCTGTATAACTTACACTGCCTTATTATGACTGATCTTATTTGAATCTGGTTTGTTAGAGTGCTATCTTGTATTGACTGATTTTATTCAAATCTGTTATGATTGATAGCATCAAGTCTAAGAGTGAGGGCAACTACACTGAAGATGACAAGATTCACTAAGATACCCACTCTGGTTTGATTATTACTTGCTTTTGAAGTCTTACAATGTCTCCAATGCTTCATTTTTATTAATGTTGTTATATACTGCTGAGACATCATGGTAACCATTGTAGATCACCTTGTATTGCAGTTTTATGTGACTTTTCTGCCTCATGCTTTTCTAGGAATTGTTTTGTTTTATCTTGCTTTGTTTTGTTTTTACCTCTAATACAGAAAGGATAGATATACATTTAGAGACTCATGCATGTGTAGAGCTTATAAACAGTTTACAAGAACCAACTATATAACACATGTTGAAATGAAAAACTACTTTGAAGAAAGAGACACTACAATACCCAGAGCTGATTCCATAATGTCATGATGTGAAATCCAGCAATACTATCACTTTTTGTTCAAAGTGATTTTAGCTTGCTTTGTCTTGTTTAAGTTCAACACACATGAAGGTATGGACAGCTGTTTTTGAGGAGAATGAGAGACACTATGACAGCCATTCTTGGCTTCCCTAATGTATGGTCTTGAACACCTGAAATGCCCTCCTCGTCCTGCTCAGATCAATTCCATACTAGGTTGTTTCATGTGAATTCCCTGTATGTGACAATATGGACAACTATTTGGAAGAAAACAAGAGTCAATATGATAGAGAGTGAATATCTCCAATTGTCTAGTTTTGAAATTTTTGTCTCTTACATTGCTTTCTTGTGATCCGCTTTGTTCTGTTTTGTTGTGTTTAATTTTACCCTTTTGATATAATTGCATGTATATTTGAGTGGGTAAGATGGATGACCATATTGCTGTTTTTGTCAGATCATGGAGCAGAACTGTTAACAATCTCACTGTTTGAATGTCTACTTTACATGTTTTAACTTTGTAATTTGAACAACTATTTCCAAGAAGTCAGTATGTAA
>PVJX010032366.1:0-20477 GCA_004027295.1 Dolichotis patagonum
GTGTTAGATTGGAATTAACTTGGGGATTCCCATAACATCTCAATGAGATTACAATTATAACTTTTCAAATTGAGAGGAAGGTAAGAAAAGGGAGTACAATGCTTGGATTACAATTCTCAGTTAAAATTTAAAATTAGATAGGTGACATAAACAGTAGAGTAATTGCCTTATTATTTAAAGAAAGGCCTTATTATTAAAGAAAGGACTTTAAATTCACTAATATAACCATTTGACTATTTGAGTATAATATCATATCCATTTTACATTTATACAGTCTTCTAGTTTGGGTTCTTATTTCCTGATTTCTTAGATGAGAGAAGCTGAAAGGTCATTGTTGCTGGGAAAAACAAATTTGAAGGGGAAAGAACATGAGGAACTCCTCTGGCTGAGAGAAATATCCTCTATGTTCATAAGGGCATGGGTTACATATTTGGATGTACTTTCCCAAAGTCACCAAAATCTATACCCTTGGGCTATGAGTGGGACTGGGTGGTAGAGCACTTTCGTAGTGTGAGTGAGGCTACGATTCAATTCCCTAGTACACAAAAACAAATCAAAATGCAACCTGGACACTGAAGTTCTGAGCTTTGCGTTCTTCTGTAAATCCACCCCAGTTTCAAAAAAGTGGTTAGAAAGAGGCCGAAGTATGTCTCAACTCTTGTATATTTCAAAAGCTTTTAAAGATCAAAGACAAAAGTAGTATACAGTGACCTTACCTTAAATGGAGAAGGCATTTACCACAAAACTTCCAAATATCATGCTAAGTGAAGAAAAACAGACCATTCACATTAAAATCAGGAACAAAACACAGTGTCTGCTTTTACCAGTCTTGTTCAAAGTATTACTTGAAACTTTAACCAAAGCAATTAGGGAAAAGAAAGAAATAAAAAAAAGATTTGAATAGGAAAGGAAGGGGTAAAATTATCCTTATCTGCAGATGACATGATCCTTTGCATAGAGGATCCAAAAAACGCTACCAGAAGACTCGTAGAAATAGATAATAAGTTCAGCAAGTAACTGGTTACAAAAATCAGTACTGTTCCTATACACCAAGAATGAATTCACTCATGAAATAATCAGGAAAACAATGTCTAAAAGAAACAAACAAAAGAAACCAAAATGTTAACTATCTTGGAATTAACTTAACCAAAGAAGTAAAAAACCTCTATAACAAAAATCATAGTGCTCTTTAAAAAGAAATAAAAAATAACATTAGCAAATGGAAAGACATTCCTTCCTCTTGGATAGGCAGAATAAACATTGTGAAACTGGCCATATTACCATAAAAGGCATATAGACTTAATACGATTCTTGCAAAAATACTGACGGATTTTTTTTTCACAGAACTAGAACCAATAATATATGGAAATGGAAGTGATAGGCAATATCCAAAACTATTGTCCTGGTCAACAAGAGCAAAGCAAGAGGCATTAAAATCCCAAACTTCAAATTATATTACAAAGTCATAGAATTAAAAACAGTATGGTTCTAGCTAAAAAACCAACATACTGATCAATAGAATGCATAGAGGGAACAGACACAGCACCAAGCATCTTGATCCATCAGATCTTTGACAAACACGCCAATGATGTAGGCTGGAGAAAAGAAATCCCTTTTAACAAATGGTGCTGGGAAAACTGATTATTCACATGCAGAATAATTACTCTTGATCCATTTCTGTGACCTGCACTAAAATCAAATCAAAATGGATCAGACATACTTGGAATGTATAAAAACAGAAACACAAAATCTACTGAAAGAAACATTTGGTACCTATCATAAAGAATAAATAGGCACAGGCAGACACTTTCTGAATAGAAACCCAGTTGCATAAGAAATAATATCAATAATCAATAAATGGGGTTACAACAAATTAAAGCTTCTGTACAGCAAAGGAAAAAGCCAGTAGATTGAAGAAACAATGTACAGAATGTGCAGAATTTTTATTGATACTTCTCAGACAGAGGAATAATATCTAGAATATATAAAAACTAAAGAAGATAAGTAATCAAAAATAAAAGACTCAATTTCTTTTTTAAATTTATTTTTATTTAATTTTTATTAACTTGGAGGTAGTAATATACAACAAAACAGGATGGAATAAAGCCAATTGAGACAGTGCTGTGAAACTGGCACAGAACATCACAGCAGGTCACCAGGACAACAGTAATAGGCAACATTGTATATCTCGTTGTCTTCACAATAGTTGTTCTTCCACTAGGTACAACAAAATCAAAGAAATACACAACATTATAGAACACATCAACACAGAGTATTGAATAGAGCAACACCGTTAATCAGGACAAAGCAAAACGGGGATAAAAATATCTGCCTTCAGAGATAGTAGAAGGAAACTCCCCCCACTTGCTGTACCAAATATGGTCACCTACTAAGAGACACCCAGATCCCTGGATCCCAGTTGTTAATGGGTGTGTGTGTGTGTGTGTGTGGTATGTTTGATTCTAAGTCCGCAGCAGGCAGCAGGCTGGTTGCTGGTTGGCTCAGCACCCTAAGTTCCAACATGGCGCGGATCTCAGGAAACGCTCTTGCTTCTTACTTTCCCGCCCTGGGGTGGCCACAGCTTGCCAGACCACAGTCACTTACCAGGGCGGCAGGCTAGTTGCTGGTTGGCTCAAAAGACTCAATTTCAAATGGGCAAGTGCAACAATAAGACATACACGCAGCCAAAAAATATGAGAAAAAGTGTTCAGCAACTTTAGTATTAGAGAAATGCAAACCAAAACAGCACTGAGCTCCCACCTTATTCTAGTAGGAGTGTCTATTATCAAGAACTCGAAAGACAACAAAGGACAATGAGGATGTGATAAGAAAAGGAATCCTATTACATTGTAGGTAGGATTGTACAACCACTTGGGAAATCAATATGGAGCTTCCTCAAAAAGCTAGAAATAGAAATTCCATGTGACCCAGCTCTACCTCTGGTGGATATCTTCCCAAAAGAGCTCCAGTTATGCCAACTGATACATGTATACCATGTGCTTACAGAAGCACAATTCACTAGAGCTAAATCACATGTCCATCAACAGGTGAATGGGGAAAGAAAATGTGCTGTATGTATACAATGGAGTATGACTCAACCATTGATAAGGATAAATTTGAGTCCTTTGCAAGAAAATGGAGGAATCCTGACACCAATAATGTCATATAAAATAAGTCAGCACTGAAGGTTAAAGATTACATGGTTCTGTAACATGAGAGATTCAAAATATAAATCATTTAAATAGATCATCAGAAAGACACCTTAAAAATGTGGAGTTAGATTCTGCATAGATGGGAAGTAAACCTGGGGAGAGGGGAAGGTGTGAGAGGGAGCATCAGGGAGAGTAAAAATTACCAAGGTGTGATGTAGCTGTGTGTCAAATCCCAGCCTCAACGTGACCACCATTATTATAAGCATATCTTGGCAAAGAAAAAACCAATGTTTAAAAAAAATAAAAAAAGAGAGAGCGCCCCAGCACACATGTGGAAGAGAGATAGTGATGATGGTGTCATCATTTATCACCAGAGATGTATCAGTGAGAAGTCTCCAGAATTGTCCTCCAGGCCAGATAAATCTCTGTGGCTTCCAGCTGTCTCTCACCTCCCAGAGCCATTGGGCAAGAGCACGGACATGCTCTGATGACAGGGAACATCCTTTGACAGCAAACACCCTTCATACAAAGGCACATCACAGCTCACTGCATTTTTCATTTGGAGATGGCATCTCCCTAAGCCGTGAGTTCCCCAGACTGGCCTCTTGCTTGAAATCATCCTCCTAGTTCTCCTGCATGCGGAAATTATGGATATGTGCTAACATGCATGGGGAGCACTGTCTTATTGAAAGTTTCTCTTGCAGTTTTCACCTTCTCTCAATCATCTATGGTTTCACACTGTGATCCAGTATAGGGAAATCAAAGAACAGTCAAATGTTCTGGGAGCAACTCTAGGACAATTGGACCCTCAGCAATCTGCACCCCAGCCTGTCCTTCTGCAGTGCACAGGTTCCAAGTCATTTCCTTCCCCCACAGGGCTTGGAAATGAGCAGGATGGCATCACTAATTTGGAAACAGGAAAGAGGCTTGGCTTGCAGGAGTTAGCACAGAGGACTTCTTTAGAAGGAAAAGTCAGGATAAGGAGAAGGGCAGAGCTCAGGGCTGAAAGAGCTAGCCACCTCTGCCCTCTCTCTGCTCAGCTCCTATCAGACCAGGCCAGAGGGAAGGATTGCTATCATTCAGAGAACTCAGGACCCTCCTACAGGCGTCAGCTGGTTTACAGGAGCCAGGAGAGTGGCTATCAGCAGGTGCCAGCATCCAATGGGTCTCTAAAGGACCCTAAAGCAAATGTGCAAACTGAGGATAGGAAAAATATTTGTGCAGAGCAGGTCCTAAAAGATAGTGAAACAAGAATCTGGCATGATTTTGTGCTTTGAGGAGAGGCATGGAAATCTGCATTTTCAACAGACATCCCACACTAAACTAGGTTTTGTTGCCGCAAAGATTACAAATATGTATAAAACTGCGATATCAACAACATCCTGCAGAAAAATAATATTAATGGGGCTTAGACCAGGGCCTGGTACTGAACATGTGGTCAATGATATTCAATTTGAACTGCTGGTGTGCAGAGAAAATAGGGGCAGCTGCTTGCTGGTGCTGCCCACTTTCTGTCCAGAGGAAGAGAGGAACGTCAGAGACTACACCATCCCTGAGACACTCTCACTAATCCACTCCTATGCCAGGAAGCCTCTGAAAGGAGCCCAGGGACCCCAGTTTCCTTTCCAGAATCAATCCATGGCATCAGAACTGATCTCCTCTGAGAGCTTCAGTTTGAAGGATATTAGGAGTGGGAAAGTTTATAAACACACGGGTGGTTTCCAAGTACGATGGTGTTATATCCCAGTAAACTCATTATAAAGTGAAAATGCTATGAAATTGAAAATGTGATCAGGGAGCCTGGGCTGCCTAACTCTAGGGCACAGTCATGCAGAGCACAGCAGGAGTCCCAGTCGTTTCCCATGACAACGTGGTGGGCTGGAGGTGTGGCTCCCTGGTTCTGCCCAGCTTCACAGCAGTGTCAGACGGGGCTACAGCCTCACAAAAAGCATTTTGAATCACTAAAAGTTGAAAATCAATGTCATTTCTTTTACCTGGGAGATTACCAGGAAATATACACAATGACAATGTCACTAAAAAGAATGTTTTTAAAAAAAACTATTGATTCATAAAGTCAAAGGAAAAAAAGGTATTTCTCAGGAGAGAGAGAGAGAGAGAGAGAGAGAGAGAGAGAGAGAGAGAACAAAAAGAATGTGCTTAATGGATCCAGCCCTGTGATTTGGGGAAAATGAAAAAGGATTTGAGGATGGAGGGTGGAGATGGCCAACAATAACTAAATTGCTCTTGAATGAACATGTACATGGTCAAATGACAATTTTTCTCACATACATTTTACAATGATGAAAAGGAAGGGGAAAGGCTAGTAAATTCCCCATGGGCAGTGCTGGTGGCCCACAGCCAGGAGTCTCAGGCTGCCCTTTCCAGGGTGCAGTGAAGACCACACTGCTGGGGGGGGGGGTGTCCCCAACCAGAGCCTTTCTTCCCAGGTCATCAGAAAGCTTCAAAGATCCTTGACAGGAAAACAGCTTTCTCACTGTGGGGCTACAAGTCCTTTAATTGTGTGTCCTAGCACTGCCTGAAGGCCCTTGGTCAGCACAGTGGCCCACACTACAGGTTGCTGGACCTGTAGAGCAGACAATTGGCCTCTGTTTTCCCTTAAGAGCCAGAAGCACTCATGAAGATCTTTGGTGGCATCATTCCCTACGAGGTGAAAAAGGACCAGGCAGAGTGGCTACCCAGTGACATCAAGCTCTGACCACAGAGACTTTCAAGCTGCTGGTGCTGAGTGTGATGGGAATGGAGTCATCTCTGGAGCCAGGGTCACAGGGCCTTAGGAGAGGGAGAAAAGCAATCACATCCAGCCTCATGTCTTAGATCTTCTACTCCAGCCCCTCTACTCTACTAACAAACAGCATCCGGCACTGGTTGGATGTCACTTAGGCCTGCATTCCTTGGCCCCATGGAGATAAACCCTTAAGAAAGGTGGGCAAGTGGAGGACAGAAGGGCAGAAGCCACTGCTGAATGCACTCTTTGAGTGACGACCAGCAGACACCATCTGTACACTCTGTACTTAGCTGCCCCTTGTGCAGTATTTATGCTTCCATATTAAAAGCACTCCTGTCTGTTTTTAGGGACAGGGCCACTTGAACCTTGCCTGTATACTTCCTTAATAGAAATATTTACATAAAATTCATTTTACAGGGGAAGCTGGGAAGACAGTGGATCAATAAGCTGCAAACTAAAGAGCCTGCCTGAGAGAAATAGCTCAGATGCTGGAAAATACCATCCTAGAAAAGACCAGATGGAAGGAGATGGATCTTCTTGACCTAGGAAGAAAATAAAGGGGGGAAAAAAAGAAAGAAAAAAAAGAAAAGAAAAACATGGACAAAAGGCTGTAGCCAGATGCACTCTCACCAGAGCCAGTGCCACTGTGTACAAAATGCTGCTGGAATCCAAAGAGGTGTGGTCACAGTGAAGTTGGGGATTGGCGATCCCGAGGGCCTTGGCAGGAGGATGTGGTCATGGAGGGGAGAGGTGGAGCATAGAATGGCACTGGCTCAGAGTGTGGGGATCTCAGTCCTCCCACGGGAGTGGGTGATTGGCTGGGTGACATTTTGGAGTTGGGCAGGATAAGCCTGGAGCCAGAACTGCAGCAGCTTCAGTCAGCCACTCCTAGTGCAAAACAGATTGGTGAGAATTGCTTGGACTGAGTCCTGCCCCTGTGCATGATCCAATAGCCAACGTTTCCCTGAAGTTATCTCTAATGGCCTGTCTGTGTGGCACATAGTAATGTGGTGAAGACTCCCAGTGGCTGACCAGCTGAGAAGGGAGGGGCCAGCCTGCCCTGCCCCTGCTTGTACTACAGTGGTCAATAGTAGATTTTGGAAAGCAGCAATCCCTAGCCAGCATGCTTCAGAGTAATCGTAGCCAACAGAGGAAGTGCTGGGGACCCCCATTATCCACTCATTTGGAAGAAACCAGAAACATGACAAAAGGAAGAAATAAAAGGAAGTCTCCAGCCTCCAACCCAAACAGTACCAACCCAGGAGAGGTAAACAGAAAGAGATCAGGGGTTGCACACCTGCAGTTCTGAAAAAGCAGCATCTGACATAAAGAAATATCTTCATGACATCATAAAAGAACTCAAAACAGAAATACTAATACAAGTAAAGGAAGATATAAGAAAAATAATAAAAGAAATGCTAAGCACCTCTCAAGAAGACACAGATGGAAGAATGGAGAAGCAGAGAAAAAGGAAGGAAACCTTCAATGAAGAATATAAAAAAGTATAGAATACATGAAACAGATTCAAAGAGATTATCAGGAAATTTAAAACTCCACTGAAAGTTGGCAAAACTGCTTGAAAGAAACTAAAGATAGACTATCAAACCTTGAAGACAGGTTTGCAACATGTGATTGCGAAAGGAAAGATCTCTTAAAAATAACAAGGAACTGGGAAGTAGCAATACAAAGGTTAGAAAATGACAAAAGGATCTATAACTCAAGAATAAAAAATGTGAGTGAAAAAGCAGGGGTAAACACAAATGAAATACAAAGGCTATTTACAGAAAAAATTAAAAACTTCCCAAGCATAGGAAAAGGAATGATATTCAGATATATAAGGCATACAGAACTCCAGCCAGCTATAGCCAAAATAAATCTACCCCCAGATATATAATAATCAAGATCCCAGAAATTCAACACAAGAACAGAATATAAAAAGCTGTTAGAGAAAAGAAACAGATCACCTATAAAGGAAAACCTATCAGAATCATGACAGACTTCTTGACACAAAGCATCAAATCATGAAGAGCTTGGTCCAAAGTATTCCAAGCCCTGGAAGAAAATAACCTCCAACCCAGACTGATGTACCCTGAAAAACTATGACAAAGAGGAACTGGGAGAGTCCATGACCACCAATCCAACCCTACAAAAAATACTTAAGAACATTCTAGAGAGAGAGAAAAAGACCATGGCTTCAGGAACAGTGGCAGAGAGGGCTCACTTAATGAGGCAGACATTGCAATGAAGGGGAAAAGTAGACAACCAATGGCAGAAAAATAGCATGGCAGAGATGAGGCAGAGAAGATTGGCCATAATCACTAACATAGATGTCCTCAATACACTAATAAAAAGAAACAGAGGCAGAGTGGATCAGGAGACAGGGTCCATTAAAATGCTTTATATAAGAAATATAATTAACCTGAAAGAGGGTTTATGGACTGAAAGTCAAAGTTGAGAAAATTATGCTTTATGTGATAGGGAAGCAGACAAAATTGGGAGTAGCTTGCCCAACAGCTGCAGATTGGTTGGAAAGACATAACACTTTCATACAGTGAAGAACTACTCAGCTATAAGGAAGGAAAGCCTTGAAGCTCTTGTAGATAAATGGATACAACATAAGATCAAGCTCAGGGGTAAAAAGGTTCAGAATCACTTAGGTAAATATTGGGTTGCCTCCCTAATCTAAAAACTAAACGAGTTAGTGGGATACAAAATGTACAATGCACCCTGTGAAAGTGAAAAGGGAGGAATTGTCTAAATTAGGGAAGGCAGAGGACGTTGTAAATCTTGCATCATGATTTGAAACCCATATTGTTTTCATTGCTTTATTTAGTTTGGTTGTATTCTGTTCCCATTTGTCTAATTGTACTAGATTTCAGGGCATAGACAGCTATTCCAAAGATAGTAGGATATACTATGGTAACCATTTTTAATTTCCTTTTAACTTAATCTGAAGCCCTGTATTGCTTACACTGTCTTATTTGGACTGATTTTATTTGAATCTGTTTTGTTTGATTGCTGACTTATCTTGACTGATTTTAGTTGAATCTGTTATGTTTGATAGTATCAAGTCTGAGAGTATAGGCAACTACTCTGAAGACAATAAGATTCACTATGATACCCATTCTGGTTTGACTATTACCCTCTTTTGAAGTCTAATAATGTCTCCAATGTTTTCTTTAATTGATTTTGTTCTGTACTGCTATGTTCAATTTTATTGTGCCTGACGATATGGCCATTCTATTGAAGATAACAAGAGACATCATGGTAACCATTGTATATCATCTTGTATTGTGGTTTTAAATCATATACTATGTCCATCCTTTTGTTTTGGATGTTTTGAATGATTTTGTTTCTTTCTCATTTGGTTTTGTTCTTTTCAAAATAAAAAAAAATCATTTTACGTCAACCACCGTGTGTATGTGTATATCGTTTTTGAAGTGAGAGCTGCTCCAAGTTTCAGATTGGTGGGATCTGCCACCACCTGTATAAAGCACCCCACAAAGTACAGCCAGGCCAAGCATTCTCTCAACTGGCAGCAGGTGGAGTATTGTGCTTATCTCAAGGGGTCGGTGGGAACAGAGTGAGGGGACAGGTGTGGGGCAGGAGCTGAACCTCACACAGAGCTCATCTTACACAGGATGTGGTGAGGGAGGGTGCTGCTCTCATGCCAGCTCTTTAGAGAAGGCCTTGCCCACCTCCCTGTCATACAGTTTTTGCTCTGATGGCACATAGTACATGAAGTTTAGACAATAGAGTTTTGGCACCTGGGAAAGGCAGACATGGCCTCCTATAGGAGAAGGATGAGGTGGGGTGAAGGGTACCTGGCATCCCTGCCTGCCTGAGAAGCAGTAGCTCTTCTCGATGTGTAGCCAGCCAGGAAGGCTGAGCATGAGACAGCGCTGAGTCTCCATCTGCTCAGAATCAAGAAGGGACTCCGGAGGGGCCAGGTGGCTGCCTGACTGAGACTGGCCCCAGGTTCAGATTCTTCCCCACCTGGGGGCACCTTCCTTGGCTTTGTCTCTCCTGCTTCTCCTTCCACTTCTGGCAGCAGCTACTCCAATGGGGAGACAGAGAAAGGGCCCTGCAGCTCAGGATGCTTTGATTCCAGACCAGGAGAAAGGAGTCTAAACAGTGGCTGGCCAATACTGCAGTCAACTAGACCAGAGATGTTCACCTGTGCACGTGCACGCGCGCACGCGCGCGCGCACACACACACGCAGTCTCCTAGGATCTGGCTGAAGTACAGATTCTCATTCAGTAGTTCTGGTGTGGGGCTCGAGGCTATGCATTCCTAATCAGCTCCCTGTGTCATTGCTTCCTGAGACCACACATTGAGCCCTACGCTGGTTCCCAAGGGGTCAAGTTCCTGAAGGAATCAGCAGGTGCACTGGCGTCACATGGATACTTGCCAGGGCTCCGTTACGCTGTCCAGTGGCTGGCAGATCTGTGGTAATGTGGCACTTAGCTCTTGTACCTCCACTTCTCGTGTCAGGTATCCCACCGTCTCCGCTCCTACTCAGGCACAGGTCATCTGGCTTCTTCACTCTCATGACTCCCACAGACCGTCCCAGTCTTTTTTCCTTTCAGTATCATGGAGATGTTTCACAGGTTCACATGTTTACCAAAATTCCTATATTACAGGCCCATGGATGCAAGTTGTGGACCCCAGGTGCTTTCTCTAGCATTCCTGTTAACTTTTTGAGGGACTCCCTGAGCGTCGGTGTGGATGTCAGAACTCCCCTTCCCAAAGGGAACCTGTACTGTATGTCACTTCCCTTGGCAGGGACTTCCAAATTCAGAGACTCCAAAATGCCTCTAAACATAATACTAAAGCAGTCATCTCACAAGTGTGTGCCAGTAACAATAGCATTTCTTTCTCTTTATTTTAAAGATGCCAGAAAAGGGAAGGGCTAGCTTTTGGGAAAGTTCTGCTCAGCTGGTGGAAGCCAGCAGGATGTCACCAGGGCAGACTCCCCAGAGGGAGCAGTATTGAGGCAGGGTGCAAAGCCAAGGAGGGAAGTTAAAGGTTACAGGAATACGGGCTATGGAGGTCACCTTTTCCCTCCAGTGCACAGATGTGGCTTGGGACTAGTGTGGGGTTGCACAGAGGAAGATGTTTGAGAGCCTTGTGTAGAATTGGCCTGGGCTGGGTGCATGGAAGGCTCAGGTCCTCCCTCACTGCCAGGAGGAATGGACCTGGAGGCTCAGCTGTGCATCACACCTTGGGGCACCATCTGCTCAGATGGCAGGGCTCAGAAGCTGGGGCTGAGAAGGGAAGAGGGCAGGGAGGAGACACACACAGCCATGTCCCCAGCCTTTCGCTGGGCTATTGAGCCTGTTTACACCTGCAGAGCAGTAAGCTTGATGTCACCATCTACTTCCAGGCGATTGATAGCTGGTAGTTCCTTCACGCGGTAGGTGTATTCCAGCAGGTGTTGGCCATTCACGGCCACCCTGTAGCAGTGGGCTTCGCATATGATCTCCATCTGGGCAGAGAGGCCTTGCCATTCACAATCCATGCAGAAAGTCCTCAGCCCTCACTGAGGGCTCGGGCCCCTCCTTCCCCACCTCCATCCTCTCCTCCAACCAGCCTCTCGCCTACGCTGAAGGACCTGCTCCTATACACCCGGTGCTCTCCTCCCTGGACCTCAGCACAAGCATTTCCCAGCCCACCGTGCTGCTCCCAGACTGCAGCTCTGCCCTGGGTGTAACTGACAGGCACCTCGGAACCCTATGCACTCTGACAAGACTTCCCTACCCCCGCAAACCCTCCCAGGGACCAACTGCCTCCTCAGGCCATCGGGGCAGCAGTGCTGGCTTGTGCCATCTGTGTCTACCATGTCCAAGCCTGGACTGCAGCCTGCTGACTTGTGCTTTCCAGCCCAGGACCCTCTGCAGTAGGCAGTTGGGGCACAAATGGCAGCGGTCACACTTCCATCACATGCACGTGCAGGGCACTGCCCTAGTGTGCACAGAGACTAACTCGGCCCATTCCCACACATCTCTGCAATCATGAGATTTTCAGTCCCATTTGTAGATGGGTAAATGGAGCTGCAAAGACCCAACGACTGTCCTTGTCTGAAGGACACTTCCCCAAGGTCACACCACTACCTATTGTTTCTTCCTTCTTTTCTTTCTTCTCTCTCTTTCCCTTTCTCATTCTTTTTCTCTTTCTGTCTTCCTTCTCTCCTTCCCTCTCTCCCTCTTTCACACTCTCCTTTTCTCCTTCTTTCCTTCCTTTCTTTCTTCCTTCCTAGTGGTATTATGGAATCAAACCAGGGCTTTCACACTAAGCTACATCTTTTCCCCTACTTGTTAATTTTTTATCCTTTAGAGAAAGTCTCCTTAAGTCACTAAATTTCCCAGACTGAGCTCAAATTTAGGATCCTTCTGTTTTCACCTGCCAGACTACTACTATGATAGGTGCATGTGCCATGGCACCTGGCTCTTTTTCTTCTTGTTTTTGTGAGCTCTGTGTGGGAGCCGAGTGTGTGGTCAGGGTGATCAGGGTGCAGCCACACCCCACCCCTCTCTCACCCTCGCTCTGCACCTAGCAGGGCAGTGCTGGACAGGCCCCTCTCTTCGGTGCACACTGGCTCTCCTGAAGTGGGGATTCCCGGTGTTTGATCCTTATCTGTGCTGATCTGCTCACTCCTTGGTCTCCTTGCTCCTCCCCACCTAGACTGCAGCCCCATGGGGTAGGACCTGTTCTCTCTGCCTCCTGGCTGCATTTGTAAACCTAGATTTGTCCTGCACAAAGTGAACCCAATCAAAGAGCTGATAAATGATTACTGAGTGAATATGCAAATCAGTGACTGCACCTCATTGTTGAGTTCGATTTGGCACAAATGGGTATGTGATCACTGGCAAGTAGGTTGTCCCTGATTTTGTTTACTTGCCTATTAAGAGCAGATACTAATACTTTGCTCAGGAGACAATAATCATAACATAATAATTTGTTACACATCTCTCTTCCTTGGGGCACAACCTTCTTATCACAAGTGTCCACCGCTGACCTGTTCAAGGTACCTCCAAGACCTCCTCCACCCCTTCTCTACTTGTACCTAGCAAGCTCTCCAATCTCCAGGCTGCAGCACATTACCTTGAAGCTCTGTCCTGGGATGAAGGGCATGTTGGTAGGCAGGCCTCGCTCCTCTTTCCCCCAGGAGCCCTTGATTTTACTGTTTCGGACCACAGTGTTTTCAGTGAATCGAGGGTTCAGGTGAAAGGCAATGTTATCGCCAGCGCACAGGTTGATATGGAACCTGGGGTGGATTGAGCACATGGAATCTCTCTGTTTCCCAGCTCTGAACTCCATGCCCTCCCCCTTATTTCCAGGAGCCAAAGAGTGATGGAGCCCTGTCTTACCTCTTAGCATTGGGCAGCACAGTGCCTGACACACGGATGACCTTGGCTACCTGCAGACCGCCTGAGATGGAGGTGAAGAAAGGAACTGGCTGTGGGGAGGATGAGGACAGGTCAGCCAGTGACAGCAGAGAGGCGCCACTGCAGTAGGGAGTCCTGTACTGATTGTCATGGACTTGGACATCAGGCAAGTCTAAAACCATGCCTGTGAGTAGTGTGACCTCCAGAGGAAGCCAGGACATCTTGGCTTGGTTCACTGAATGCCGAGGAAAATCTTCTAGATATTCTAAAAGCAAGGGACCTTCACTGAGATGGAAGGAACTTGAGCTGGGCACTAAAGCATTGTGGGGCGACAAGCGAAGGCTGTATGATAAATTCACACTCAAGGGACTATTCTAAAGTTGAAAGCTCCTTTCAAAATTATTCTAATTTTCCTGAGTGTTTCTTAGATTTTAGCTTGATAAAGGACCCTTTTTTAATTATGTAAATCAGAGGGTCACCTCCAGCTGCCACTTACAACCCACTCTGCCACAGCAAATGAAATCTCCAGCCACCCACACACCACTTGCATAAGTTTTGGGCTCTGTTTCAGGAGCTTGTGGAAAAGAGACCAAGAAATTTAAGGTGGGAGTGTTGTGGGTGCACACACACGTGTACACACACACACGCACGCACACACGCACACTCATTCTGGAGCTGGTGCTCCAATACGAATGAGGTGAACAGAGCTCGGCCCTGGCTATCTTCTGGTAACATTGGTTGTCATAGCAATCCTTCTGGGTCTTCCTACTCTGTCCCTGGGTCATATCACCTGCCTTTTACAACTTCATGCTGCAAAGAAGGCACTGAAGCCACAGTGTCATCCTTGTCCCAATCCCCCAGGGTCTGGCTGGGGTGTGGACTCAATTAGGCAGCTGTTTGCCTTAACACAAATCAGTACCTCAGAGGAGTCCGAACTGGTTCCCTGCTCTTGGTTGTGCCCCAAGGCACATTTTTCTCCTCTTCCTAGCTGGAGCTGCCCAAAGCAGAGCTCCCCCTTGCAGCCAGTGTACAGCATCTTCGTTCTGGTGGCCCAGTGGCACTGGAGGGCACCTAGTCCAGACACTGGCAGTGGGGACCTCAGCCTGGTAGAATACAGTTGCCTGCAGTGCACAGCTGTTAGTCAAAGGGCCCTGCTGGTGACCCACATTTGGTGCCTGTGTTATCTTCTTTTTTCTCATAACAACCTTTCCCATTGTCACTGCCACTATTACACGTGAGAGGACTTCAGCACAGAGAGGCTCATAAGGTGCACAAAGCCACACAGCTGCTCAGTGCACAAGTTGGGATCTGAACCCCAGAACTCACTGTTTTAACCCCCACCCAGGCTGCCTCATGATACAGCACAGAGCATCCCTATTCCTGTTCCCCAGGCCACCCTGGCTGTGGACCCAGCTTCCCTCCAGGCCTGTGGAGGAAGCTGACTAGCATGGGTAGTCAGGTGCCCAAGCCAGGCAACGGGCACAGTAGCTGAGCCATGCTGTAGATGCTTGGCTTTGCGTACACCAGGCATTTGCAGGATGTGTGCCTGCAACTGTGAGAGGTCAACAGGTCACGAGGGAGGCCAGCCAGGTGGACAGGTGCTGCCCATACCATGGGGTGGCACATTCCTCTTTCTCTCAGTGCCCTATGGCCTATTTAACTCTCTCAGTTTATGTACTTTCTCATCTGCAGAGGAACCGGAAAAGGCATAATATGCCCACAGGGAGACGGTATGACCCACTGTCCCCACAGAGGTCCCATCCAACTCTGTCTAGCCTCTCTCATCTCCTCCATTCAGGTCCAACCCCTGGAGCTGTGGCTGCGCTGAGGGTCACAGACCAGTGTGATGGGTGTCAGGAAGGTCAGGGCAAGAGTGAGCCCTACCTGAGTCACCTCCACTTGGAGCCCAGCTACCAGCCCACTGTCAGGCCCTGTGGCCCCTCTGCTCATCCCCTAACTGTGCCTGGAACCTGACTGGCAAAGACCAGGCAAGACCTGGGACCATGCTCCTGCTTTCCCAGTGTTGCTCTCTGTGGGCACCCCCTCTTCTGGAGGTGAATCCAGGCATCTTCCTTCAGCTTTCCATTGGGGGACACTGGCCAAGTGCCTTGACCTCAGAGCATCAGTTTATCCACATAAGAAGAGGGAAGGAGAAGCCCTGCAGTGTTTAACCACTGCCTCTGGCAGGCAGTAAAACTGTGGGAAAGGCTTCTCTTTGCACACACACTGCAGGCCCAGTCCTAATCGTTCCTTCTCAGGTGGCCCCTGTGCAGACATCTAGATGCAGCCTTGCCTGATGAGCCCAAACTCACCCTTTAGGACATAGATGCCTCTTTGAAGATCTCCCCCACTGACCCAAGACTGCTGGCACTGCCCAACAGTCCCAAAGCCCTTACATTCAGACACTAGATGTGCTACATTGCCCCATCTCTCCATTACCCTGCGAGGTGGGCTTGAGTATCAAGCCCACTATACAGATGTGGAAACTGAGGTCCCTAGAGGTAAATGTATCCTCTAGATAGCGAATGGCTGAACCCCAGAGACCTCCAGGGAAGGTGGATTTAGTGCCATTCATATGGATTGTTGTCCTCCCAGAAGCCTGTTCATGTGCCCCAGTTCAAACTGTCGCCTTGAAAGATGCTACTAGGCTTTCTACCATGAACACCTAGGATGGAGCAGGCACCCAGAGGGAGGTCAGCAATTGGGGTGACATGCCTGACTCAGGTTAACATCCCTGTGTCCCGAGAGGCTGCCTTGGATGGGGCTGCCATGGAAAAGAAGCTGCATCCAGGTGACCTCCGCTGGCATTTCCACCCTCCTCAGGTCTCTTTGGGATTCCCCACCATCACTCCCTGCCACCCAGTCATTTCCTCAGTGGCCCAGAGTGGCTCCTCCCTGGTTGTGCTGCCTGCTCAGGCTGGGGAAGCTTGGAACTTACCAGTTGGCTTCCGGAAGAACTCATCTTTCAGGACTTCACTGTCACCTGCTGCCTTTCACACCAACTGAGCTGTCACTGCACAGAGCTGGGCTTTTAAAGGAAACAGAGAGCAATGCAATTTGGCAGCTGCTCAACAGGGAGGAGCCAGAGAAAAGTGAGCCAATGTGGACAGAGACAGAGCTAGGTGATGGGTGGAGGCGGAGGTGTGGGTCAGGGTGGGGCTCCAGGGGAGGGTAAGGGTCACTCCCAGAGCAGCTGTCTCCTCTCCTTTCTCCCCTTGTGCACCATCCAGAGACTGAATCCCATTTGGTTCATGCAGATGCAAAGTGACAGAGCAGTGAGTTTGCAGACTGCGCTGCCCAGAAGTGTGTGCCGGGCTTCCTAAGCACGCTGCATCCCAGGGTGCAGGAAGCCACGGGCTGGACAGAGACTGTGGTGGGGAGGCTGCTTTCAACCTTGAAACACAGAAAATTGGGACTCAGAGAGTGAAAGAATGCCCAAGGTTGGACACACGTACACGGCCACTTGAACTTTTTGAGAATACTCAAGATCTTGTGAAAGTATTTCTTCCTTTTATGCTTGTATTCCTCATTCAAAATCATGATTAGGGAGAAGAGCTTTGAAAAAACCACCACACTGGAGACTTTTATTCTGAAGGAATGGGTGTCCTGGACCTTCTAGTTCCCCTCTATGTATTTCTTTCCTCCTTTCATTATCCCTCTTGTCTCTGGGTTTTAGGATGGAGAAAGAAGTTGTGCACACACATTCAAGTGACACAGACTGAGATGGGAAAGAACATTAGAGAAAAGCTGCCTTTAATGAGCTTAAGCTCATAACAGGGACATCATTGGCCTTAAGAGAAAGAGTAGCATAGGCTGGTGGTGGAAGGGGAGGCGTGACCATGAGCTCACCTGAAGTCACTCAGGGCTCCGCTGCAGGAATCTGAGAAGACCACGTCACAAGCTAGGGAGGAGCGGTCAAGTGTTGCTATGGCCTCAAAGAGCAGGAATTCCTAACTTAGTCCCAATGCACCAGGGCTAGGAAGTGGGGCTGGAGTGGAGGCCTAGGGGTCCCCAAGGCTCCTCTCTTGTATTAATGCCAATAATAAAAGAGCACAGGTGTCAAGGAAGAGCTTTTGCTCTCACTAGCTTCCTCATTTGCTCTTCTACCTCACATCTTCCTCCATGGCTGATGCAGCAAGTTCATGGTGGAGCGCCAGTGCCCTGATATCTGATTTTCCTGCCTACAGAGGAGTGCCAAATCAGCTTGCATAGTTTTTGAACTGCCTATTCTGTGGCATTCTGTGATAGCATTACAAAATGGACTAAAGCAAAGGTCTTCTAGGCAAGAAGGGAACAAAGTATCCTGGGCCATACACATGTGTTCACCTCACTTTCTTCTTGTGCTCTGCATAGATGCACTAGAATTTGCAAAGAGCAACTTCTTGCACATTCTCCCAACTTGGAGCCCGTGTGACCCCTCTGCACCCTCCACTCCCATTATATTCTGGGTTCAACCGGAACTTGACTGATTTAAGGAGCAGAGAACTCAGTTGGAGCGGAAAAGAGGGAAAAGGAAGGAAAACACTTCATAATACTCTGTAATATGATCAGCACTGGGGATTATATGTCATTTGCAGCAAAATGCCAATTGTTTGGAGTTTGCAAAATATGGAGCGCGCATTGATTGAGGGTGGAATGTACAGTAATACATCTCAGAAGCAGGGTTGGTGGTGCACGCTTGCAGTTCTGTATATCCAGAAGCTGAGGCAGGAAAATCTCAGAAATCCAGGGGTTTCAGATCAGCCTGAGCAACTTGGAGAGACCCTGTTTCTTGAAAACTGAAACAAAAAGGAAAAGAAGGTACAGCTTAGAAGTGCTTGGACCATGCAGTGCACTATCTTCTCTTCTCTCCTGGCTACTCCACTCCTAACTATGAATCGCAGAGAAAGGAAAGGAAAATACAGAGCTGTTCAGAACAGTTTAGCATCACATCCCCAACCAGGAAACAATCATATGTAAATCACAGGAGAAAGAGACAGAAACTGTGGCATCCACATGATGGAGCAACCCTCAGGTACAAAAGAAGCTGAGATGAGAACAACACAAATGAGAATCAAAATCAGGGGAGGGAGCCAGCCACAGGCAAGTATGCACTGTGACACCTCCATCTCCATCAAGCCAAGCACAGGTCTGATTTCTGGTTACCCCTGGGTCACTCTTTGGGAAGGGCACAAAGGAATCTCATGAAGACTGCAAATATTCTGATCCTGGTGGGAATGGTGTCCCACGGCCTCTAACATGCATAAAACTCACACAGGAAGCCAGAATCTGTGCATTTTACCTTGGATAAACAGTATCTCAATAAAATTTTGTTAGAGAAAGAAATCTCCCAGATCCCAAGCTGAGTCCTGGAAATCTATCAGTTTAATATGGCCCTGTGTCTTGGCACAGGAGGACCCAGAGCTTCTGCTCCACACCTTACGCTAGGTTCCACAAGCAAAGCAGGAGGCCGGTGCGTCTCCACTTAGCAAGGCAGTGGGAGGTGTCCTGGAGGCACAGAGGCAGGCTGCAGAGAATTCTGACCGGGACAACATGGTGATGACCACTGAGTTGCCATGAGTCACAATCCACTCCTGGGGACAAGTCTATATTCAAGCCGGACCCTATGAATGCTGCTCCTCAGAGCTTTTATCAAAATCCCAGATGCTTGCTTGCTTCTGTCTGTTCCTCAGAGCCCAGACTATGGTTTTTTCAAAATGTGATCAGTCACCTCACCTCTGGGAGAAACACTACTATAAGAAACTAATAGCCTCGTGCAGTTTCACGAGTTTGTGCCCCAGCTACTCAAGAGGTTGAAACAGGAAGGTCCCAAATTCAAGGCAAGTCTGGGCCATTTATAGACTGTCTTAAAACTAACGAAATGAAAAAGAGCTGATGATGTAGCTCAGTGGTAAAGGGTCTCTCATTCAGATATCCAACATGTTCTCCCAAACATGCAAAAGCATGTCAGCTAGTGACAGAAAGCCAATAACGCTGAGGAAGCCATCATCTATCACCGAGCGAGGTTGTTCAGTGAAGTCCCAGAAACATCTTCAGACCTGTCTGGCCCCTGCAGGGTCAGCTGTCTCTCACCGCCCGGGACTGGGAGGAAGGAGTGTGGTCATGCTACAGAAAGACCATCCTCTGACAGCCAGAAATCCTTGGCATTGATCCACACCCTCAGCCCATTTTGGTTTTCATTTTGAACCAGGGTCTTGCTAAGCAATCGCATTGCCCAGGCTGGACTTGGGCTATGGATCCTCCTGCCTCAGCCTCCCTAGAAGTCAAGTTACCAGCATGTGCCACTCTGAACAGTGAGTACTGTCTCTTTGAAAAGTTTCTGTTTCTGCTCTTTCACTGACTTCTTACCATCTTCCTTTTGCCAAGCCTCCCATGGGCTCTCACACTGGAACCAAGGATGGGGAAAACAAGGGGTGGCCAGGCTTTCTGGTGGCAATTGCGTGACTCTCTGAGGCTGAGAGCCCAGGCCTGTCCTTCTGCACAGAGCAGGATCTGGGTCATTTCCTTTCAGCTGCAGAACTTCTACCTGACCAGAATGTGAACACTGATGTGGAGGGATGCGAAGTAGGAAGGAGACTTGCCGTGGAGGAGACGCAGGCAGCACCTCATCCAGGAGGCCAAGTATGGCGAGCGGTAGGAGCAGGACTTGGCTACAGAGCTGACCCCCAGCTTGCGGCCAGTGCCCTGTCCCTGCTAAACGCCCCTCAGCAGGGCCTGGCCTCAGAAAGGAGCTGAGGTAATGCAAAGCACTCAGGGACCCTCCCCCAGGCATGGACTGGTTTCCCGTAACAGGGAGAGGCAGCCATCAGCAGGTGCCAGCACCAGAGGACCTCTCAGTACCCTAGAGCCAAGGTGCCCGCTGAGGATAAGGCGTGATGTTTGTGCAAAGCTGGGTCCAAAACACTGTGAGGCAGGAATCTCACGTGATTTTGAGTGTGGGATAGGGGTGGAAACCCCTGGCGGGCTCCTTGCTCACTGGCCCACCTGTGCGTGCTGGAGTCACCTACGAACTCAGCTGCAAAATGAACTGAATACAAATCATGAGTGGCCTTTGCCTGTGGCCTCTCTCAGTGCAGTGGCTGTGTTCCAGCAGCATTGTGAGTGGAGGGCGGTAGATTTTGTAACTTGTTTTTCCAACCTCCTTGGAGAGTGTACAGGGCCGCTTTTGCCACATGAAATCATACAAGACC
>PVJX010032367.1:0-20439 GCA_004027295.1 Dolichotis patagonum
CCAACATTGCGTAACAGGGGACCTGGGCCCTTGGCAAGGAAGGCCACAGGGGCTGACGGAGGCTCAGACACCACAGTGCCCGTGAAACGCACACCAGGGATGAAGCAGGTCCCCCGGCTTCTCTGGGCCCTGCACGGTGTTCTCAGAAGCAGTCGGGTCACACTGCTGGGGGTGAACAGGCAGAGGCCGGGCACCTGTGCCAGCGAGGCCATTTTTAAGTCAGGAAATCACTCAGGAGCCCCCCCAGAATTGGTCATCCTCTGTCAAGAATGGGGGTGGGGACGACAGTATAGGTGTGCAAATATGAGACCAAGTGAGTGTGTGGACATTGTTGAGTGTGCATGTGCATGTGAGGGAATGCGTCTGAGCGTGTCAGCATGCGTGGGTGCTCGTGATAGTGTGAGAAACACAGAGTACAGAAACACAGGCCTGTATATAAACCCATGTGTATGTCGGTGTGCCAGTTAGGGCTCCCTGGAGGAACACATATTGTAGCATAATATAATGTAAGTGTGTGTTCATGCAAAGGGTTTACTAGGGAGGCTTACAATGACCATCTGCAGGATGGCGGGTGGACTGTTGCAGGCGGGTCATCTGAACGCTGGAGGCTGGAGGACCGGGTTGAAGGCCAAAGGCCGGGAACTCACTGCAAGTCCGGTATGAATCGGTAGCAGAAAACTGAAGGGTATGCATTGGGAGGCTGAAGGAACTGGAGACGAACACGTAACAGTAATGGTGAAGACTGAATCTTCCCTAAAGGAACAGCACAAGGCAAGACCTGCTTCTTTCCCTTATTATTCCATCCAGGCTCCAAGCCTATTGGTTAGTACCGCCCACATCTGGAGTGCGTCTTCCCTCCTCATTTCACAACCTACATGTCATTCATCGACAGACATATTCATGACTGTGCTCCACTAATCTGGTTGTGTGACGGCTTTACTAGCTGGGACGTTGATAGAGTTGGCCTGGGTCCTCCAAAATCCACATAGTGAAATCTGATCACCAATGTGACAGTGGGAAAAGGTAAAGTGTGGGTCCCTAGGAGATGATGAAGTGATCAGGTTAGAGCCTACATGAATGGAATTGGCAACTTTATGAGGGCTAGAAGACCCCTTCGTCCTTCCTCAGTCCACTATGCAAGGGCACACAGTTCACCACTCCTATGCCTAGAAAATAAAAGAATGTGGTACCATCTTGGAAATGAAGAGAATGAACCCTCGCCAGACCCCAAACCCCAAAGCAGCAAGCACTGCTTTGCTGTCGTACTTCTTGGCCTCCAAAACTGTGAATAAATAAGTTTTTGTTCAATCAAATTCACTAAATAAGTTACTTGGTCTCGAGTGTTTTACTATAGCAGCATGAATGAACTGAGACAGGAATGATTCAATTTTGGCCAGTGATTCATGTTTTTCAGAGCCTCAGTTTCCTCCTCTGTAAGGTGAGGCTAACAAAGGCACCTGCTGTATGAAGCCGTGGAGAGAACAAAATGAGCCAGTGCTGTAAGACTCTTAGCACATGGTAATTCACACCAAACGGCCACCGAGCACCTTGCTCCCTGCCGAGAATGTGTGAGGTTGGCAGGTTCTCAGCCTCAAAACAGTGAACGAATGAGGTCCCCACACTGGTCAGTGGGGTGCTGAGAAGTGTGAGCAAGTGGTGCACCAGGGGTTGAGGTTTCAGCATCTGTCACCAAGCTCATCTTACATTCATCGGACCAGTGAAGCGACAATTTCTAATCTGGGACACTTCTCATCCTAGATGTGAGGGCTTCAATGATGTCGAAATTTCCAAAACTGCTCTCAGAAGTGTAAATATGTGCTTACTACACAAAAAATATTGAAGTTCACTTTAAAAATTTTTTTAAAAAGCAGGACTTTTCAAAACCTTTACTCTGCTGATGAGATATCTAAATCTTCAACACCTAGTGTGGCATAAACTCACATTCCCTTTTCCCAGGAGAAATAATGATAGCAAGAATAAGGATAATAATAGCTACTTATTGAGTACCTGAAATGTGCTAGACTGTGTGCCAAAAGATTTACATGTGCAATAGTCAGTTATTGTTCTGATAATGCTGCATAACAAACAATCCCTAAACCTCAATGGCTTACACCAATAACATTCTTTCTCATTCCTTGGAAGAATTATAAACGAACAATACAATCTACAATTACATACTGTCTCTATATATAACATCATTTAATGCTCATGATAACTGTCCATGGCAGGTGCTTTTACCATTTGACAGATAAAGACAAACTGAAGGTCCAGGTCTTAAGCAATATGTTGAAGGTCATAAAAATGTCAGACTTGGGACCTGAACTCTGAATCCCCAACCCAGACTCTTACCTGTCAATTTAGATAGAGAAATCTAGACCGACTTTGATGTCCCTTAATTTCACATTTCCTTTATTTCTGTAGTCACATTTGCACATTATCACTTTATATACAATGAAATACTTTATGACATCTCATCCCAGCCACTCACCTAGAAGCCCAGAGCATTTATGTAAATATTTCTATTAATACAACACATACCTTGTTCCTCATTTATAATGAAATCCAAGATATCACATGGAGAGCCATGCATAATTGCACTCAGAAGCAAAACAAGTAAATGTGACTCTATGGACACCATAGTGTCAATTGGGAGTGACCCCTGTGCTCTCAGCACACATCCTTCCTATGCAGACCAGTGATTTTGTGTGACAGCATCACAACCCTTCATTCCAGAGCTTTATTCACCCCCAGTTTTTGGGGTAGACCAGAAGTCCTGTGGAACAAACCCTGCTGAAAGCACAGACAGTGACCTACTAAGGCAGGAGGAGGTGTATCCAGCCTCTTAGCCCTTGGATGAAGCAACGCCACAGCACCCTCCCTGTCACATCTCAGAGCTCCCCGACAGGACTGAGCCTCAGTTTTCCACAGCAGGAAGCTGCTCATGAACACATGCTGGGCTGGCTGCCTTCCCCTGAAATTTCTCTACTCCCTGAATGGTACTTAGTAAGGTCACTCCCCTAAGCAAAACAAAAGGAAGCAAAGGTTCAAGACTCCCAGATACTGGTCTCAGGGTGCACTTCTGGCCAGACTCTATGGAAGAACAATAGGTATTTTTTTATTAATAAAAATAATTGGGCCTCTCTATCTAAAGATAGCGGTGTGCATGGTTTAATTCATTTACTCCATAAGTCTGAGTTTTCCAGGAGGGGTCACAATGCTGCAATGCGAGCTACACCCGCTCCCGGGAGAAGAAGAGCTGTTCACACAACATGCAGCTGCCAGAGCTCTGGGGCCCCGGGTCGATTTATTCAATGTGCAGAGACAGAATAAAAGAGGGAGCCACAAGCAAACAGCCAGCAGGCGAGAAATGCAGGAACGCGTGCTCTGGGGAAAGCGTGCGGACCACTGTGGGTTCAAACTCTTTTCTGTTCTGGTTTAGCTGAGTTCAGGGGCATCACCTCTCATAGCCGAAAAACTAGACTAAGCAAAAGCCAGGCGAGGACCCGGCGTAGGAAACTCCTCCTCCTGCAGCCGGAGGACGCTCGAGGTTGTTTGGGCTGCTTATCGGCTGGCCCCGTGTTCACCTCTTCCACCGCACTGGCAGCCTTCGGCCTCCACCCCTCCACGGCGTCACCGCTGACTTCAAAGGCTTCTCCACCCTTGGAAGTGACTTGTGGGGTGAGAGGGGGGTGGGAGCCAGGCTGTAGTCTCCTGCTTCTTACAGGGACGGGAGCTATTGCAGAGGCCAGCGTTTCTCCAGCCCGTCAGGGTCCCAGCCAGCCCTGAGCTGGAATCCAGGACCCAAAAGTGATGGACTTCCTTTTTCTAGGCTTTACTTTCCTTATTTGTGAAATGGTAAATTAGAATCACTTTTGCTGGGGGAGAGGACTTTTAAAATTCAAACGTGGAGCCAGGCATGGTGGTACATGCCTGATGAGGCAGGAGGATCCTTGTGAGTTTGAGGCCAGCCTGAGTGAGACAGTCAATTCAAGGCCAACCTGAACTACAGAGGAAACTTTGGAGGTGGTGAGATCTTTCTTGATGAAAAAGACAGCCTATAAGACAAGAAGCCACAGGAGGCATTTTCATGCACCCAGAACAATACCCTTCTATTGAGGCTGCGTCATAAATATTTTACTTGCTTATCTGTGGCGAGGAAGCTGCCTCCAGGGCCAAGCCATTGCTTTCTTCTCATTTATTTATGGGGAAGACGTTGGCTTCTCGCTCCTTGGCTCTGGAAGGCCTGTTAAGGGCACAGAAGAAGGCAAGGTCTGACTAACACAAGTGACCTTATTGCTCAAAGCCTCACTTAGAAATAGGGTTTGGCCCAAACTACTGCTTTGAGTTGCTAAGAAGACTGTTGTGACCACTGGCAGTAATAGTAAGAGGGACAACTGTCAACTACAGGAGGGCCACCAGGCTCCCGACCCTGGGCCAAGTGCCACCAAAGGAAAAGGTTGTACCTTCACTAACTCTATGAGATGCAGATCATGGTCATCACCCCCAGATGAGGAAACAGAGCCCCAGAAGGTGACATAAACCCAATCAAAGTTACATGATAATAAGTAGAGGAGCCAGAACTTGGACCTGTCTCAATGGGATCCCACAGCCCAAAACCTAAACCGACCCCCTGAAAACCTGACAGTAACTATGGCACATTGGTTACCACAGTGGTCATGGGTCCAGTAAGGAAAACCACAGAGCGTGGCCAGCCCCCCTGGACAGAGGTAATAGGTTTGCCTCTCCTTCCGCTATTTGCATCACAAGACCAAAACCCCTAGTAACTCCCAGGCCACCACCGCCCAAGCAAGCAGTCCCCGGGACTCCAGGCTTATCACAGCCAGCCTCGTCCTAGGGCTGATGAAGCAGCCTCCGCAGCTTCCGTCACTCTCTGGCCCGCAGGAGCTCTGGGCAGGCTCCTGCCCTGTAAAGATGCACGTCTCCAGCCGGCTCCCGCTTCTCTTACAAGAAGGCATGGAACATGGGTAGAACCACAGCCAGCAGGCTTTACCAGGTGCCCCGTCAGTGTCTCATCTCAACCCCTCCGGCCTCGAGACAGTTGCCACCTCTTCCGAGCAGCTCTCCTTGACCACCTAAACTGGGAATCCCGGCAGCACCCTCCCTGGGAGCCTGACCCCCGTCCTCCTCCGTCGTGGGGAGATCCTCCTCCGTCGTGGCTCCCTGTTTATTTCCTTTTCTCCATGAGATCTCTCCCACCTTGCTTAGCGACTAGCTGACTTAGCACCAGGGTCCACTCATGGCGGAAGGGGGAGACCTTGTCTGCATTGTTCATTTCTGTGTTTCTGGCTTGTGAACAAGATCTGCTGGATGAATGAATTCAACAAATAAGTGATCAGTGAAAGATGGGGCCTGTGTAGCTGTTTTCATGGAATGCCTGAGGGCTGAGAGGGCCCCGCACGTACCCACCTGCTTCCTCACGACCTGTCCAGGCCTTGGCAGTCTCTACTGATGACTGGTTCTACACCAGATCTGAGCCCCTGGGCAGAAAAGCAGATTGCAGCCAGATGCGCTGGTACACCTGTAATTCCAGCACTCCGGGAGGCCGAGGCGGGAAAACTGCAAGTTTGAGCCCAGCCTCTGCAATTTAGCAAAACCCTGCCTCAAAATAAAAAATACAAAGGGTCAGAGATGCAGCTCAGTGCCCTGGGTTCACCCCTTAGGACTCCAGGAAAAAAATAAAGGGAGGGAAGAGAAAGTGCATTGCTTATTTTGTTTTTTGTTGTTTTATTTATCTTTAATCCCTAAATCCAATCCACAACCAGATGTGGGCAGAGCTAGGGCTGCTGCTGGATCTCAAACCCCCACCAGCACACGCGCGCGTGCACACACACACACACACACACACACACACACGCTGCGTGATTTCTGGCAAGTGGCTCAGGCACAATCATCTTAGCAGTAACAGGATCGAGGTAGACCTCTGCTTATAGAACCAAAGTGCAGATCAGCGGTAGACAGCTGTCCACAGCCTAGGGCCAGCTAAATAGTTAAAAGAACCCTTCTGATCCTCACTAAATGTTTTAATGTCTTAAGTGTGCAATTGCTAAGTGTTTTGCATGGATAAATGTGATAGGTATGTTTTAAATGGGTTACCAAGTATCTTCATGTTAGAATGTAATATTATTAAGTATTTTCTTCTCTTCAATGGATAGCGAAATCTTACTATGATATTTACACTGTATTGTAGGTGTGGGGGTGCATACTTGTAATCTCAGCTACTTGGGAGGTGTGGGGGTGCATACTTGTAATCTCAGCTACTTGGGAGGCTGAGGCAGGAGGATCTCAAGTTCAAAGCCAGCCAGGACAATTTAGCAAGTCCCTGTCTGAAAAGAAAGGGGAGTGGGGGGAAAGATCAGCACAGCATTTAATTAGAAAGCTCATGGTATTGAGTTCCATTCCTGGTAAAAGAAAGAAAGAAAAGAAAAGAAAAGAAAAGAAAAGAAAAGAAAAGAAAAGAAAAGAAAAGAAGGAAGGAAGAAAGAAAGAAAGAAAGGGAAGAAAGAGAAGGAAGGAAGGAAGGAACAAAGAAAGAAAGAAAAGGAAGGAAGGGGAAGGGAAGGGGAAAGAAAAGAAAGAAAGAGGGAAAGAGAGAGGAGGAGAGAACGGGGCGGGAAAATAGCTCAGTGGTAGATGCTTACACCAACAGAATTTAATTATAAACTAATGCATTCAATGTATTGTTTTAATGCCGTGCTGAATAAATACATTTTTGAGTAAGGGCTTTTATCTCTCCCTTTCCCATCCCCTCCCTGTAAATTTGAGGGGTGCCCCCCAAGGCTTGGACTGGGGCTTCTCCCTTTGGGTTCCGTTCCTGAGCCCAGGCTCTAGGCCTCACAGAGAGGCGTGTGAGGTGCAGCTTACCATCCAGGGGCCCCACGGGAGCTTTGAAGCTGCAGACAGCGATTCCAGCCCTGACTCGGCACCGACCTCCTTGAGCTGCTCTTCTGTTATTAGCGAAATGAGATGGGGTAGCAGCGGGGGCACCTCTGTGTAGTCTTGAGGGTCAAGTGTGAGAGAGGAAAGGCGCACACTGGGTCCAGCACGCCTGTTTACCCACTGCGTACGGGCTGCGGGGCCGGGCACTGCGATAGCTCAGGGAGGTGGAGCGAGCCGACAGGGTCTTCAGGGAACCTGCGAGCAGCAAGCTCATGACTCCCTCCTTCTGGGCCTTGGGGTCCGAGACTCTCAAGTTCTGTCTGACTCCTGAACCATGTGTCCCTCCTGCAATCCTCCTTCTCCAGCCCCCTTTCCTTCCTCCAATATTCTTCCTCCAACCCACAGTAGCAGGCATTTAAAGAAGGTGGGAAGTGTATTCCCAGAAGAATAAAGACAGAATACTGCAGGGACACATGTGGTCCCACGTTCCTAGAAGAGCAATTCGAAATGGCTAAGTGGAGGAATCGGCCTAGCAGCCCACCAGCAGGTGACTGGGGAAGGAACATGTGGTATGCATGGAATATTATTCAGCCATAACGAATGAAATACAGTTATCTGCAGGAAGATGGATAGAACTAGACACCATCAATATTAAGTGAAACCTGCCACATGCAGAAGGTTAAATATTGCATATTTTCTTTTAGATAAGAAACCAAAAATTATGTACATTAATAAATGGTAAAGGACAGAGGCCAGGAAACAAGGAAGCAGACTTCCGGAGTCAGGAAAGGGGCAAGCAGGTAAGAGGAGGGAAAGGAGGAGGGGCAAGGGGATTGAAATTAGGATATGACTGCATGGACCAACTTCCCAAGGTAAATCCCACCATCATATAATATTAATACACACTGACAAAACATAATAAAAATGTGCACATCGTAAAGGCAAGCAATTGCACAGGGCAATGTGGCGGATGTCCTGGGTTTCAAGAAGGAGGCTAGCACAGGCCAGTTACCTGTGCATTACTGCACCCCAGTAATCCCAGCTACTGGGGAGGTAGAGGCAGGAGGACTGCCAAATTTGAGCCTAGCCTGGGGCAATTTAGTAAAAAAACTGTCTGAAAAGCAACAAAAAGGCTGAGGTTGTAGCTCAGTGGTAAAGTGCTGCTAGGATCTATCTCAATACAGCAAAACAAAATAAAACAAGAGACCCCTCTCCACTCAGCTTTAAAATCTGCAGGGAGAATTTTCTTTTCCAAGGGTACTAACAAATGTATCAAAGTTGAATTTCATTGGGCTGGTGTGATGTCACATGATCACCTCTAAGCCAATCCTGGTTCCCGAGGGATGGCATGTCCTGATTGGCCAAGTTTGAGCTCTGTGTGCATTCTGGGAACTAGAAAAAGGGGCCAACTCCACCTAGCATACAGTGCCAGTAGTCAGTGATTCTCCAAAGGGAAAATATCCTAAAAAGAGGGATGAATGGGCCAGCAAAAAAAAAAAAAAAAAAAAAAACCACAAGAGCTACTCCAGTGGCTCCAGCATACAACCTTCCATGCTGCCCAGGATGGATATATTTCTAGGGACTGATCCAACCAGCCAAGATAACTTAGGGGCCTCCTCTTCATCTGTCCTAGCAACTTGGAAACTTCCCATAATCGAGAAGCCAAATGGAAACCTGCTGAACTTTGCTAGTGTCCTCACAAGCTCGGTTCTCAGGTCACAGCCTTCTGGAATTCTTCCCAGGATCATTCCAGAAAAGGGCTCTCTGGTCACTCTTTGAGGGTCACCCACATCTCCCATTCTGCTGACTCCTCGGGTGCCCTTATCCACGGTGTTATCGTCCATTTGTTTCTTCACGTGTCTTCCATGGACCTATGATGAGACACACGTGAGCTTCCCAGGGACGTGGTCTCTGGACAATAGGAGCTGAAAATGGGTGTATTTATGCAGGCCGTGGCCTCCAGCTGTCCGACAGGAACGTGCATCAGGGTTACAACCGGGCATCTGGCTGCAAACCTTCTTGCGCTTGAATTTTATATATCTTTGTTTCCATCAGCCACTCTTACTCACGCTTGCCCTCTTTATGAGATGAACCAGCCCCAGGTAAGCACCTTCCCTACAGCATCCGATCCCGTCTCTTACACCCGGAAGAGTCAGCTATCAGTTACTTCACAGGGGAGCGAGCAGAAACGACCTCCCAGAAGCGAAGTCACTTCTTCAAAGCTACACGGCTAGTAAGGGGTGGAGCCAAGATTTCAAACCACACCTATTACACTCAAAGGATCTTGATCTTTTGGGAGGCTTGGCAGGGTTGAGACAATGTTTTGCTTTGCAGCCCAGGCTGACCTTGAACTCCTGATCCTCCTCCTTCAAACTCCCGAATGCTGGGGTTAGCACCACACCCTTGACTTTAAGCATTAAAGTAACATTATGTTTTTGTTTGTGTTCACGTAGTTTTGTTTGCGGCTGAGTCTCCTATGTAGCTCAGGCTTTGACCTCACTGTGCAGTTCAGACCCGTCTCGAACTCTTAGCTGTCCTGCCTCAGCCTCCCCAGCGCTGGGATTACAGGCACGCTCCACCACTGGGGCATGTTGGTCCTGCTCTTGGCAAAGCCATGTGAAACTAGGAAAGGGGACCTGCTTGTCCCTGTTTTACAAATGGGATCTGAGGGATAAACAGTTACCAGGAAGTTCCCAAGAAGTCACGCCTACGTCCCCCAAAGTAAGAAGAATCCACTGAGCCCCTGCAAAAGAACTGTGAATTCAGTAAAGGAGAGAAACCACAGCCAGCGACACACTCTTCCGGAGATGCGATGTCTGGGTTCAGACGCGTGTGTACCTCACGCACTTGGGGCAAGCCAGACACCCAAGAGGCCCGCGCTGCAGCCCGAGCCGGGCTGGGCGGGCACAGAGCCCTCCGGGCAGCTGCGGGTGGGCGCGCAACGGACCGACCATCGCCTGACGGACGCAGGGGTCACCAGGGCCAGCACTTTGGGGAGGCGCCCCACAGCTGCCCCTCGCTGTCTCCAGCGCCTCCAGGCCCCGCGGGGAGCACCCAGCCGCGCCTGCGCTCGCCCCACCCCCAGCCCGCGCACCTTGGCGGCGGCGACGTCTCCTCATAAATCACGGGCCGAGGAACTGTCTCTCAATCAATCTCTTCCAGCTGTTGGCTCAGCTGTGTCTCGGGAGCGCGTCCCTCCCCTCCAGCCTAAGGCGCTGAGAGCCCCCTGGTCTGGGAACAGTTTAAACCCAAATAGCTTCCCTTCCTTCTCGGGGTCTCCAGGTTCAAACTTGAGACCCCCGGGCGCCCCAGATTGCAGAGAGCTTTGGAAACTCGACAGAGGGCGTGGAGCAGATTGCAGAGCCCCAGCTGATGGTCCACCCACCCCCAGAGGCTTGGTAAACGCGGCCCTGTTTGTCGTCTTTGCACCCTACCCCCACCCCAGCAAAGGAAAGTGTTGGGTCTAAATAAACCCGAGTTTGTTTTGGAAAGTCCATGGTCACATTGATGTCCCTTTTACTGCGTGCTTGGGTGGGAGTGGCCTGTGGCCATGAAATTCTATTTCACAAAGTCCTTGTCTGGTCTTCAAGAGTTTTACCTGTCTTGTCTTGCAGCTGGTTAATAAGAGGTTCTGTTTTAAATTTAAATCTCAGGTCCATTTTGATTTTAGCTTAGTACGCGGTGAGAGCTACGGGCCCACCTTAAGTCCTCTGCACGCGGATGGCCAGTTTGACCAGGCACCGTTTATTGAGTCAGGCTGTCTCCCCTGTCTGTCCTCCGTGGCATTTTTTCACCTTTGGCCGAAGATTCAATAGCTGATTGTGCCTGGGTCTGTTTCTGCGTCCTCTGGCCTGGCCGGGTGATCCCTGGCCTGCGTTTACTATGCTATTCTTATCAGCATGGGTTGTGATGAAACTTCAGACCAGGGATTGCAATGCGTCCTGCTTTGCACCTATTGCCCATGGTTGCTTTTGCTAGTCTGGGTCTCTGCTTCCACAGGAATTTTAGGATTGCTTTCTCTAGTTCTGTGGGAATACTGTTGGTGTTTTGATTTGGGAGTTGGGTTTAATCAGTGTATGAGTTTTGGAGTATGGCCATTTTTACAACACTGGTTCTGCGTCTCCGGGGACAGGGGACGTCTTTCTGTTTTCTGACATCCTCTTCAGTCTCCTTTTTTAGAGTTTTTGCAGTAGAGGTCTTTCGCTTCCTTGGTTGGGTTAATTCCCAGGTGTTTAATTTTTCTTGATGCTATTGTCAATGGTACTGTTTTCCCAATTCCTTACTCCTGGAGTTCCTTCCTGATATATGTGCAAGCCATTAATTTTTGTGTTCCTTTTTGTATCCTTCTGCACGGCGGGGACTGGCTGTCCACCGCTAAGTGCAAACAAGACATCCTGAGGTCCCTTTCAGGTGGGGGAGGAAGGAGTTTGGTCTGCCAGTGGCTTGCCCTGTGACCTTGTGACTTCTCCTTTGTCTGTCTGAGTCTTGGTCTCCTCTGTCAAATGTGGGCATTTGATGAGTCTCTCAACCCCCTAGCCTCCCTGTCATGCACAATGATTTGGAATTTTTCAGCTGCAAGTAACAAACACAATGTCAAAATATGTTATAGATTAAAATATCATTCAACAAAAAGTCTGAAGGTAAAAATATCCAGAGCTAACCAGGTAAGGTGGTGCACATCTGTAATCCCAGCACTCAAGAGGCTGAGGCAGGAGGGTTGCCTTGTGTTCAAGATCAGCCTGAAGTACAGTGACTGTCCAAAAAAAATTTTTTTTCCAGAGCTGTTGCAGCTGTTAAGCAGTTTTGTCAAAGACACAGACTTTTTCATTGGTTCCTGTTTATTGTATTTAACATGTTGGCTTCCACATTGTCTCATGATCACATAATAGCTGCCAGAGTGGGAAATGTCACACTTTACTTCAGTATGCAAATCAAAAAGAAAAGAGCCAATAAAAAACTATTTCCTTTAAAGAAAGAGCAAAGCTTTCCTTAGTACGCAGAAGAGCTGGACACCTCTGTTCCACCACATACACATGAGCGTAAGAAGGAATCTTGGCCCTCACTCTCGTTGCCTGGGTTATGGGACTGTCTTCTGCCCCCATGTTGCACTTGCTCTACTAAAATCTTCCTTGCTCCCCTATAGAGGCTGTGGTGCCCTCACCACAGTGCCCCATGCCACCATGGCTCTCCCAATTTAGCTAAGGGGGAGAAGCAATTTCTCCAAGGTCCTCTGAGCTCCAGCCATATGGACCTCTTCCTATTGCTAGGATTGCCCGAATCCTGCCCCAGGGCATTTACACCTGCTGTTGCCTCTGCCTGGAGAACCATCGATGCCCGTTTCCCCTACCTGATTCCTATTTATCTTCCAAATTGCAGCTCCCAGGCTCATCTCAGTGAAGCACGGCATAAATCACATTCATGGTGGCTTCCCTACACCTGCCCACATGCCTGCCCTCTGCTCCAGGAGGACAGCGATGGCACCTCCTTGCCCCCAAAAGTAGCTGAAAGTAGAGACTTTGCAGCCAAAGCCACATGGGTTTAAACCTCAGCTCTGCCATGCACTTTCTCTGTGACTCTTGGAAAATTCCTGAACCTCTGTGTGCCCCAGAAGTAGAGTCCCCTTCACAAGCTTGTTGTAAAGAGTAAATAAATAAGTTAATGTATATTAAAAGCTCCACACAGTGCCTGGCACATCATGTGTTATATACAAGGTGACTTAAAGATACAGTGACTGTGTCAGTTTTTTAAAAAACTTATTACAGTGAAAGGCCCCTTGCCAAAGAACAATGGGATAAGTGTGTTTGAAGCAAGAGGCATTGATTGTTTTGAGTATTTATGAAGGGATTAACTTTGAGTTTAAACACTCACCATATTTCATTGTTATCACATGATCAAACATTTACAATCATTTCTGTGAAATAAAAACATGACAGTGTACCTTCACGCACCTTATTCACCAGATCTGGTTCTGTGTGACTTCTGGCTCTTCCCCAGAGTCAAAATGATCAGGAAAGGTAAAGGTTTTTAATTGATCCAGGACATAGAGGCAGATCACATCAGCATAACTAAAGACATTCAGGAAAGAGGACTTCCAGAAGCTCTTCGGGAAGTGGCAAAGATTTCTGGGAAGATGGCGGAGCGGTGAGCAACAGATAAAGTGCCTGTCTGAGATTTGGTGTCCAGATGCCGGGATATAGCTATGTGAGGAAGGCAAGAAGGAGGAAAGTGGGTCCCCAGGACTCAGCAAGGATCTGAAGTGAGAATTGAAGCCTATGGTGGGGAACAAAGTGAGAGACTTCAGCAAAGAGAAGGAGGTGGCCAGTGGTGCTTTCTCTCTGAACCCTGACTCACTGTGCCGGAGGGAAGCTCGAAACTGAAGCTGTACAGTGACCGCTGGGAACCCCAGAGGCCTCCACAGAGAAATACATCAGTGGAGTGGAGCAGTGGATGCCGCGGACTGCAGTGGCTGGTGAGTTTTCTGGGTGCAGACATCCCCCAGGCTGTCTAGCAGCTCCCAGTATCAGGGTGAGGCTGCTGAGTTCAAACTGGCAGGAGCACACAGGGTGTTACAGGCTGAGCAAACCTGGGATTATCCACCACCTGCTGTCCATCAGGGAATGGCTTGCTGGGATTCATCAACTTGGACCTGGACTCTGCCCATGTTGTCTACCAGTGACAGCAGAGACACGAAGTGAATATTTTTTCTTATTTTCTTTTCTTATTTTTGTTTTGTTGTTTCTTGATTGTTCTTGCTTTTATGCATGTAAATATGGTTTCTAATTCTTTTGTTGTTGTTCTGTTCTTGTTTTCATTTCTTCCTTCTCTCTTTGTCTCTCTTGTCTTCTTTACCAGTTTCCCAAAGTTTGCGTAATTTTCCTTTGTCCTTCTGTCTTGCTTCTAACATCTTCCTCTTCTTCTATTTTTTCCTCTAACTCCTTTTAAATTTTCTCCCTGAGGGTAAAATTGTCATATTGAGGGCTTATTTTCTCGTTTGGTTTACATTTTGTTATATAACCACAAATCTGGTTCATACTGGCAACAGTGGTAAATTAACAGCTACCACAGTTTGTCATTTTCTAGGCTGTGTTTGATGCTGTTGTTATTGATGACTGTCCCACTTTAGCCAAGGGTACATAGCGTGCTAATCAGTTCTTATTCTTGGTATACCAAGACTGAGATTGCCTAAGGGTCATAAATAATGCTACAGGCCAGTGCCAAAGAACCAGAGGACAGGCCAAATAGGCATAACTGCTCATCTCCAGTAAATTGAGGAGGAAGGATCTGGCAACAGCCAGCTACACCTGGAAGACATCTCTGAGAAACAGTCATTTCTTTAGGATTCTAAATACTAACAATTAAGCTACTCACCATAAGCAATTTATAAGTATCAACCTAGCAATTAAACTTTTAAAAAGTAGAAAATGAGAAGAGTCTTCAATAATATGCAACCCCAGATTCCCAGCTCACAAAAGGCAAACCTAGGGGTCAGTGAGGTGGGACGGTTTGAAAGCCTCCCATTTGGGCTTTCTGAAGTGGTACTAGCAGAAGTAACAAAGCAGATGAATGAGGCTCTAGAAGAGATTAAATCAGAAATAATTTCTCAGATAACCACAGAGATGATGACCATAATGAAAGACAATGTTAATGACTCTAGATCAGATACAGATAAAAAATAGAAGACCTTAGGAAAATAATGGGAATCATGAATGCCAACATAGGAAAGACATGAAATACATGAAACAGATTCAAACAGATATCCAGATTACAAATTCCAGTGCAAGTATAAGCAGCAGAATGAGCCAATGTGAGGACAAAATATGAGATCTAGAAGACAGGCTTGTGGTTAATGATCATGAGAAGATTTCTTAAAAATAGCAGGAAACCACAAAAAATCAATCTGATAGTAACAAAAAAAAATCAATCCAACAGCTGCCAGATGATGTAAAGAACGACATAAGATTGATTGGAGGAGCCAATGAAAAATGAGATAGTGCAAATGACATAAAAAACCTGTTCACAGACGTAATGGCAGGAAAATTCCCAAGCAGGGAAAAAGAATTTGACGTACAGTGACGCATACAGAACTCTAATTATCCATGATAAAAAAAAATACACCAAGGCATATAATAGTCAAGATCCAGCAATTGAACACAAGAAGAGAATATTAAAAGCTGACAAAGAAAATAAGCAAATCGCCTATAAAGGAAAGCCCATCAGAATCACAGTAGGCTTCTCAACACATCCCCAAGTCAAGTAGAATTTGAAGTATTTCAAGCCCTAAAAGGAAATAACCTCCAACAGATTCATGTACCCTGCAAAATTATTTTTCAAAATTAATGGAGAAATGTTACTTCTATGACAAAGAACATCTAAGGAAATTTGTGACCCCCAAACCAGCACTCCAAAATATTCTGAAGGACATTCTAGAAAGAGGTAACAAGGACCACACCTCCAGGAAACTGAACAGAATGAATCCACCAAGTAATTAAAGGCAAGTAATTAAATGGGTGGGGGGAGGCAGGAGCCTAAAGTGGTATCCTTCTATGCTCTATTGACCATTTCAGAACTTTAGAAATGTAATGGTCAATTCATTAGAAAAAAAACAACACCCCTCCCCCATGAGCCTGCCCACATGGTTCTGGAAGAGAAGAGGCTGCACCCTCCAGTGGGCCAACTGCCAATAGCCCAGAGGAGAAAAAGCCACACACTCCCAGTGAGCCCACTGCTGTGGCCCACAGGAGAGGAGGCTGTGTCCCTGGGATTCTATCAGGGGAACATCCGTGAGCAGCTGCCCCACCCCTCTCTACCACCCAGGGAACCTAGGATCAGAGCAATCCAGGTGTCTAGCCCAATCCCTTGCACCATGGGATGGGCAGCCAATGTAAGAACCAGCCAGGGCCCAGCAACTGGCTGGTTTGGAGGAACACAGGAAAATGTCAAGACAAAGGAGCAGAGTGCAATCTCAGAACTCCAGGCCACCCAGAACAAGTCAAGGAGACATAGACATATAGGAAGTTAGAAGCCACACACCTGAAATTTCTGAGATGATGGCAAATGAGCTAAAAGAAAAACTTAGTCCCTGTGTTTTTCCAGTCAACTTTGCATGCCTGTCTCTGGTGGTCTGATTATCTATTTAGAGGATAACAATGTGCATTACAGTAACTATGGTTGATGTCTTGTTTTAGAAGTATAATGTTATTCTCATTGTCTTGTTTTTTAACAAGAAAAAGGGTTTACTTAATCTGTCAGAGTATTTGTATAAGAAAGGCAGATTTTTCTCTCCCTCATTTTACAGTAATGGGTTGTAAATTATTGAATGCATTTAAATAAATCTGAATCTTTCATCTACCAAAAAAAGAAAAGAAAAGAAATATATTTAATTCAAGAAGAAAATACATAGACTGAAAATCAAAGGACAGAAAACAATACTCCATGCAACAGGAACCTAGAAAAAATAGGGTAGCTATTCTATTTGCAGACAAAGTGGGTCTCAAGCCAAGACTGATTAAGAGAAAAAATTCAGAAGGTTACTACATCCTTATAAAGGAACAATCCAAAAGGAAGATGTAACAATCATAAATATATATGCACCAAATACCAGTGCACTGACTATATAAAACAAATATTAATGGACATGAAAAATCAAACACTAAAACAATTGTAATGAGGGACCTTAATATCTAACTGTCACACATAGTCAACTAGACAAAAAGTCAACAATAAAGTATCAAAACTGAACCAAACTTTTGAACAAATGGACTTAGTAGATATTTACATTGTCCCAGCCCAGAACATCAAAATACACATTCTTCTTAGATATAAATGGTTCTCCAACATAGACCACATATTAGCTCATAGAACATGCTTAAGTAAATGCAAAGGAAATGAAATTATCCTATACATATTATCAGACCATAATTCAATGAAATTGGAAATCAATAGCAAAAGAAATCACAAGAACTTCATGAACAAATGAAAATTAAACAACACTCTCCTGAGCAAACAATGGGCTACAGAAATCAAAGAAGAAATTAGACAGTTTCTACTGCCTAACTGATAATGCCAGTATAACATATGGGAACAATGAATGCAGTCCTACAGGAGAAATTTATAGCAGTGAACACCCATATCAGAAAAACAAGGTGAGCTCAGATAGCCTAATGTTGAACTTCTTCTGGAAAAAGAAGAATAAGTCAAGTTGAAAACTTGTCCAGGGAGGAAATTAAAAGATCAGAGCAGAAATTATTGCAATGGAGACTAAGAAAGTCAAAGAATCAATTAATTGAAGAGCTGGTTCTTTGAAAGATTAAATAAATTGACAAATCCTTTACCAACTTGATCAAAAAAAGAAAGACAAATCTATGCAATTAGGAGTGGAAAGGGTGAAAATCAAAAAAGATCCCGCAGAAATCCACAAGATAATACCTACTTTGAGAACCTGTACTGTAGTAAGAGAAAACACAGATGAAATGGACAGATTCCTAGACATACATGAATTACCAAAGCTGAATCAAGAAGATATAAAAACTCTAAATAAGCCAATATTAATGAAATTAAAGAGGTAATTTAAAACCTACCAACAGAGAAAAGCCAAGGACCTGACAGATTCATTGCTGAATTCTACAAGAAGTTCAGAGAAGACCTAACACTACTACATCCCAAACTCTTTAATGAAATTTAAATGGAAGAAATACTCTCAGATTCATTACTGTAAGCAAGTATTACCCTGATAGCAAAACCAGAAAGGGATCCAACCAGAAACGAGAGTTACAGGCCAGTCTCCCTAATGAACATACATGCAAAAATCCTCAATAAGATACTGGAAATCCAGCAAATCATCAAGAAAATTATACACCGTGACCCAATAAGACTCTCCCAGGGATGGAAGGGTGGTTCAACATATTCAAATCCATAAATGTAACACACCATAACAACAGAACCAAGGACAAAAGCCAAATCATCATCTCAATTGATGCAGAAAAAAAGCATTTAACAATGTCCAACACCCATTCATAATAAAAACTATAGAAAATTGGTCTTCATCTCAGATTGATAAATCAGTGATAACTCTATGACAAAACAATAGCCAACATCATACTAAATGTACACAAATGAAAGCTTTCACTGTAAAATCAGGAATAAGACAAGGATGCCCACTGTCACTGCTCACAATCAGTCTAGTTCTGGAAACATTAGCTAGGACAATTAGACACGAGAAAGAAATAAAAGAAATAAAGATATGGGCTGGGAATATAGCTTAGTGGCATGATGCCAGCCTGGCAAGTGCAAGGTCTTGAGTTTGATTCCCAGGACAAAAAAGAAAGAAAGTTAGGAAACTTAGAAGTTAAATCATTATTGTTTGCGGTTGACGTGATACTCTGTATACAAGACCTCAAAAACTCACCAAAAGACTTCTAGACTTACTAAATTTAGTAGCATAACTGGATATAAAGTCAACATTCAAAAATCAGTAGCCTTCCTGTACACAAATAACAAACTCACTGAGAGAAAAATTAGAGAAACACAACACCTTTTACAATAGCATCAAAAATAAAATAAAATTTCTAGGAATCGATCAAATGAAGAAAGTAAAAGACCTGTAAATTGAAAAACACTACTCTGACAAAGGAGATCAGAGAGGATGTCAGAAATTGGGAAAATATCCCATGTTCTTGGGTAGAAAGATCCAATATAATGAAAGTGGTGATACTTATAAAATTGTTATACAGATTTAATTCCAATAGCATATCTCACAGAACTAGAGAAAACAAACCTAAAATTCATTTGTAATCAAAAGAGATCTAGAATAACAAAAGCAATTCTGGGCAATGAAGACAAGGCAGGGGGCATCACAATCCCTGACTTAAAATTATACTACAAAGCTACTGTGATACACAGTATTGGCAAAAACAAAACAGAGCTGAAGATTAATGGAACAGATTAGAGGATGCAGAAACAACCCCAAACACACTCAGCCACCTTGTCTTTGATGAAGGAGCCAAACATCTTCCCTGGAAGAAAAATAGCTTTTTTAACAAATGGTGCTGGAAAAACTGGCTTTCCACATGCTGAAGATTAAAAAGTAGACCCATATCTTCACCATGCACTAAAGTAAAATTGAAATGGATCAGAGATATAAATAGTAAATGGAAGATAAGTCAGGTAGAGCTCTTGAAGACATTGGTGTAGGGAAAGACATGAACAAAACACTGACCACACAGGAGATATCACGAAGAATCAGCAACTAGGATCTCATCTTATTGAAAAGTTTTTGCACAGCAAGAGAAACCACCAAGTGAAGTGACAACCCAGAGTGTGGAAAGCATTTTGCCAGCTGTTCTTCAGGAAAAAAAGACTACATCAAGAATTCAAAAAATCAGACTCCCAGAATTTAAAGAAGCAGTCCAAAAAGGAACATCTGAAAACAATAGACACTTCTCAGATAAAGGAGTAGAAATGGCAAATAAATATATGAAAAAGTGTTCAACCTTACTGATCATTTGACAGATGCTAAGATTCCATCTTACTCTAGAAAGAATGGCTATTATCGAGAAATCAACCAGAAACAAATGCTGATGGGGTTCAGGGGGAAAGAAACCCTTCTCCAGTGTTAGTGGAAGTGTAGACTGGTGCAGCTACTGTGGAAATCAATGTGGAGATTCCTCTAATCACTAAAACTAGAGATTTCATTTGATCTAGTTACTCCTTTTCTTGGTATCTTCCTAAGAGAATTAAAAGCCTCATACTACAGAAATATATGCACACTCTTGTTTATAGTGGCACAGATTGTAATAACCAAATCATGGAAACAGCCCAAATGCCCATCTACGAATGAATGAAGATGTGTTTCTTTTATACAATGGAGCACTGCTCTGGCCTAAATAAGAATAAGCTTGAGACATTTCTAGGTAAATGGATGCACCTTGAGACCGTACTCTTCAGTGAAATAAATTGGACATATGTGGAAATATTGCATGATTTCTCTGGTGTGAGAAACTGAAAATGTAAAGAAGGACCAAAATGTATAATAGAGATTATAAAATAGGAAGAAAGTGTTCAAATGAGAACATTGGATTGGAGAGGGGGAAAGGGCAAGAAAATAAAGAGAAGAAAAAAATGGAAACAAAGATTTTGGGCCGGGGATTTAGCTCAGTGGCTTAAGCGCCTGCCTGGCAAGCGTGAGGTCGTGAGTTCGATCCTCGGTACCAAAAAAAAAAAAAAAAAAAAAAAAAAAACTATGCCACATACAGGTACAAATTCCTATGATAAATGTTATCTCCTATATATATCTAAAATATACCAATAAAATAAAAAAGTGACAAAAACAATGGAATAAGTGTATTTGAAGGGAGGGAAGTATTTTTGGCAAAGTGTCTTTTATTGTAATAATTTTTGAAAAAAATCTTTAAGCATTCACTGTATTTTGTCATCACACCTCATAAGCATCTGATCTAATATTAATAATAAGAATTTGTTTTTGTTACCCCACGTTCTCAGTAACTACCAAATACTGGCCTGTGACAGGAGCTTGGCAAATACTAG
>PVJX010032368.1:0-20473 GCA_004027295.1 Dolichotis patagonum
AAAAAAAATAAAATAAAGGCAATTGACATGAATAATCTATTCCTCACAAAAAATAAAAATTTTAAGAAATTCATGAAAATCAAGTTCAGCATTTTGCCATTACAGAAATGCAATTCAAATCAACCCTAAAAGTCCATCTTCATGCAGTAAATGGCCATTATCCAGGATTAAAGGAACAGCAAATTCTGAGGAAGTTTTAGAGTATGAAAGGTACTTTTACACATTGCTGTTGTGTATTTAAACTAATACAGTCACTTCTGATGTCAATTTGAAGAGTTCCCAAAAAATGAAATATAGAAGATCCATTTCACCTGGCTATGCCTTTACTCCACATCATCTTGAAAAAGCTAAAGTCACCATAGTATAGCAATATATGTGTGTATACATATTTATACTAGCACAGTTCACAAAAGCTAAATCATGGAAGCAGCCTTTATCCATGAAAAGATGGATAAAGATAATATGGCATATCTAAACAATGGAGCATTACTCAGTCATAAAGAAGGATAATTTTAAAACATTTTGAGGAATATAGATGAGTTTTGAGATCATAATGCAAAGTAAAATAATTCAGTTTTTAAAAGCTAAATATCACATGAGGCCTTTGACATAAAAGGGTCAAATATAAACAATTTAGAAAGCTAAATAAAAACCCATGTTATAAACTAGAGGTGTAGCCTACAGATATAAAGTGGCTCTGGGAAACAAAAGGAGAGGGGAGGGTTGTAAAACAAGTGGAGTAAAAATGATCAAGATGCAAATAGTGCATGTACCAAACCACCAAGTTAAATATACTCACTATGTATAAATGAATAAATAATGAAGAAGAAGCACAAAATGTACTTAGAGTAGAGATTTGTAGGATGGAGACAATGGGAACTTAGTGTCCTTCATGCTCTGTATTTCTTTATGAAGAAAAAATGTTTTGGAACTAGATGGAGATGGTGGCTCAATGTATCACATGTGTCCAAACTGTACACTTGCAAATGACCAACTTTGTGTTAAGTGAATTTTACAACAATTGAAAAATAAAAGGGATACCAAAGGGAACTCATGTGGAAAAATGACATGATGACAAGTCTCTTGTGTAAAAAGAGAAGCATATATCAATGGCAACACAAAATATATTTTTCCAAGGTGATTTATTCTTTAAAGAGTCATGTTTATTGAGGTCTCTTGTGACTGATAATTGTGTGTATTCTCTCTATGATATGGAGGGCCACATATTAATTTTGTTTTGGGTTAAGAAAAATTAACATATATTACAAGACAATATAAAAGAGCCTCTGAGATCTTGCTTGTTGAGCTGCAGAGCAAAACCACATCAAGACACAATAGGGAGCTACATGTTGCTCCTCTATTACTCTAAGCCCTGTGCAGATCCTGGGAACACCCTGATCTAGGTCTCCCCTACCACAAGCCTGTCACTATTGTCTTCTGGTTGTGTGTGCCCCCATTGGTCATGAGGGCCCCAGCAGAGACATCTGTGTCTACTTATCACACTGATGTCCTCTCAATGTGTGTCTTGTACAATAATACACAGCTGTGTCCTCTGAGTTCACAGTGCTCAACTATAGGGAGAGATGGTTCTGGGATGTGTCAGGGGTGACAGTCACTTGGCCTTGAATAGATGCTGCATAGTTGTTATACTACTTGGACCTGTATTCTGTCCTTCCCAGCCACTCAAGTTTTCTCCCAAGTGGCCACCTGATCCAGTCCCAGGTAACACTGGTGCTCAAGACATTGTCCTCATGGATGGTCTGTGTAGACTGCACAACTGCTATGCTTGGCTCCCACAACTGCACCTGGGACAGGATACCTGGAGTCAAAAGAAAGCAAAAAAGTTAATACGCATGGACTGTGAATTCTGATTCAAAGTCCACATTTTTCTGGATGCTGATCATTTGGGTGACCTAGTGTAGGCAGCAAGATGAGCAAGGCTACAGTCATGTCCTGAGCAATGTTGACCATCTTGGGGCTCCAGAATTCATTAGAGAGTCACTCTCTGGGAAAAAAAGCATTCATATTCTGTGACAACAATCCTCTGAATCCTTCTTTTGAATGTGTACAGACCACATCATTTCTTCCCCAATTACCTCAGGACAGATGTAAAAACTGATTTATTCTACTGTAGCTTGAAGTACTATTTGAAATTATAACATTAGAACAGTTTAACCACACAGTGTAAAACATCCAGAAACTCAAGATGCAGAGCAATTCCACCAAACATCTTCCCAGATAAGAGTGAAGGTCTATGAAACCTTGTGCTTGGCACAGTCCAGGGCTTTCGCAGCGCCTCCTCAACATTGCAGTATATCATGGGACAGAGGCCCAAGGCTTTATTAAGGACTTGTTCAAAATATCCCAGTTATGCAAGCAGATTTGTGAGATGATTTCCTCCATGAGGGCATAGTAAAGAAAGAAAAAACAGGTGAGGAGGGCAATAAGTGTCTTGGAGGAGGCTGTTTCCATGAGACTATGGCAGAGGTATATGTCCCACTCCTGCTTCTGGTGCTTTGCTCTGTGTTTTTGAGCATCCACTGCTAGCACTGGGCCCTCCCTTAGATGGACACCACAGGTAATTTTGTGTCTGGGTTGCACTGTGGTCCCTCCCAGTCTCTCACACAGTAATGCATGGCCATGACATTGGCTACCAACAAGCTCAGCTGTCAGGAGGGCAGGTCCTGGGCAAGTCCCTGAAGATGGAACACTGGATTTGGGTGGGTGCACTGAGTCGTGTGTTACCACTGCAGCTGAGCTGTCCCATGTATTAGATCCTTTCCTCAGGTGTAGGACCAAGGCCCAGATGTTACTGAATGTGATGAAGTTTCCAAATATGCATCAGTGTGGAAGCAGATCTGAGAGGCTTCAACAGGCTTGGACCAAACCTGGTACCCTCTCCTTGCCAGGGGAAGGAGCCCAGGGGACAAAGTGAAAAATGTGAAGTCATGAGACACCACAGCCCATGGTCAAATTGCTACCTCTGTGACACCCATGGGATTGTAGCTACCAGGCAAGGGACAGCATTCAGAGATCTCATGCTTTGTTAAACAGCAGACACAATTGTGTCATACAGGTTCACAAAACAGTGCAATACAAACTACTGCCTTTCCCAACCACTAGGTAGGGTCTGGCTGGGTCATGGACAGGTCTTTGTGTTTCTCCATCAGTCTTTAAGAGTCTGCCCACTGGACTGCTGTGACTCAGATACAGTCTTTCCTCCTTTGTATCCTAATGTGCCTTTCCTCTTGTATGGAGGAATGAGGGTTGGGATGATGATGGGGAATGAAGATAGTACTAAAAGAAATGGAATAAACACATTATGGGGGAATGTTTGAGTATTTTGATGCACTAGAGAAGCAAAAGAAAAAAATGAACTGTTTTATTGAGTTGAGGACGTGAAATGGAGCACATAAACTAGGGTGGTTGGGCTGTCCCTTTTGACTGGAATATGGGGAATGGGACATATGCAACCTTTGGGGGTGGTGCTTAGGGCAGCCATTGATGAAGCACGAGGAGCTTATTGGAATTTTTTTTCATGTGCACTGAGAAAGGAAAAAGGAAATTGTAATAGGGGAAGGAGGAAATTCATCAAGATGAACATCCCCGATTTGGCCTTCTACTGCCATAATATTCTGCGATTTATTCTAGGGCAAAACTCTTTCAGGGAAAGAATGTCTCTTTAGAGTAAGGACCTATTTGTAATGTATTCCTCAGGGAGTTTATTGAGAAGCTGAGAGTATCAGTAGACATCCTCAGCTTGAGTAATTGAGAGTATCACAGACATCCCCAGCTTGTTTGCCAGCATGAAATAGTCTCCTTGACCTAGAAAGAGACCATTTCCTCCGCTGGAGGGATCTGAGACAATTCAATGACATTTCTCAACCAGGTGGGAGGAGGATGGCCCTAAAGGCACTGCTTATCTTCCCCCAGGGACCTCAGTGAAGACTCTTCTTGGTATTTTTATAACACAAGACTGAGAGATTCCCCTGGAGGTGTATCTCAATTCAGGATTGGAGAAGCCAAGATATTTTTTCTGACTCAAGATAGAGAAAACTATCCTGAAGTAAATGCAATACCTTACTTCAATGCACCTTTAAAAGAAACAATGATTTAAAAATTATTTTGTAAATCATTATTGGGTCCCAATCTAAATCCCAATCTCCCAAACAAGTGGAAAGCAAAGGCTTAAATAAATGGGACAATTAGTATGATTTGGGGGATCTAGAAGTGTCAAAACCCTTTAGCTGAGTACAAGCCTCTGAGGGCTAAGACAAAGATGTCTCTGGACTGCCCATGTTTATTATTAGGTCCAAACAAAGAGTGGGGAAACTGAGGAAAGCATGGGCAATGAGTAGCACCCTGTGTATCAAGTCCTGAACTAGATCCACAATCCCACAAACAACTGTAAGATAAAGGCTTACATAAAATGAGTTAAGTGGTATGATTTTAGAGGTCCAGGAGGGTCAAAAAAATTTAGCTGAGGAGTTTCAAAGATGGCAGACCTAGAGGTAGCAGGATATGGAGCCTCTCTGAGAGAGACATCTCAAATCCCAGAATAGAACACCCTGGAGAGATCCAACAAATGGAAATGGACTCTCTCAAACCAGGAAGAAACTGAAGGGAAAGAAACTGCTCAAATATGAGGTCTCAGGGATACCATTGGAGAAGCAAGCACTGTACTGTCTCTGAGCCACCCAAGTTTGTGGCCGAGATCCACTTGAGTGACTGAACCCGTGCTGAAGCAACTGGCTTGAGCAGCCGGAGGGTGAAGTTGAACAACCCTGTGCACGGCTTGCCTGGAACTGGCCCTGCACATGACCCACACAGAGGCACCATGAATTTGTGCTGCAGCCGCACAGAGGTCAGAGGTCAGGGAGCCAAGCAGTTCTTAGGGACTGGCATCAACACATGGTGAGTGATGGGAATGGGACCCTCCTGCAGGAAAGGGGCAACCAACTAGATGACATATTGGAGTTGGGCAGGAAAATCCTGGCTCTGTAAGGAAGCAGCTTCAGTTGGTTACTCCCCTCACAGAGCGGATTGTAGGGACCTGCTTGGACTGGGCTGGGACCCAGTGAGTCATCACAAATCAATTGTTTCCCTGAGGGTGGCACACACTGACGCAGTGAAGGCCTGCGAAGGTCGACTGGCCTGGAGGGGAGGAGCAAGCACATACTACCCTTGCTTGCACTTCACTGTCTGATAGCAAATGGCAGAGGGCAGAGGCCCCTAGCCCATGTGCTCCAGAAGAAACTAACCAACAAGCAAAGGGCCTGGGAATTACACTATACACTTGTATGGAAGGAACCAAAAACATGACGAGAGGGAGAAATAAGAAAAAGCCCCCAGCCCTCAACCCTGAGAACATTGATCCAGGAGAGGTAAATATAAAAGAGATTGAGGGCAGTAAACATGCAACATCAAACACAGTGCCAGTGGACATAAAGAGATCTCTTCAGGACCTCATAAATGAGATCAAAACTGAAATATTAATTCAAGTTAAACAAGAGATAAGTAGATTAATAAAAGAAAGGCTGGGCATCTCTCAAGAAGACATAGACAAAAGAATGGAGGAACACAAAAGTAGAGAAACATTCAGTGAAGAATATAAAAAAACCCCTAGAATTCATGAAACAGATTCAAAGAGATTACCAGCAAACTAAAGACTCCATAGAAATTTAGCAAAACTGCTTGAAACAAACTAAAGATAAACTATCAAAACCTGAATACAGGTTTGTAATATGTGATCATGAAAGGGAAGATCTCTTAAAAATAACAAGGGAGCAGGCAGTAACCATACAAAGGCTAGAAGATGACAAGAGAATCTATAACTTAAGAATAAAGTATGTGAATGAACAAGCAGGAGTCAAAGCAGAAGAACTGCAAAGGCTATTCACAAAAATTATTAAGGAAAACTTCCCAAACATAGAAAAAGGAAATGATATGCAGATGTATGAAGCATACAGAACTCAAGCCACCTACAACCAAAACAGAGCTACACCTAGACACTTAATAATCAAGATCCCAGAAATTCAATATAAGAACAGAATATTAAAAGCCATCAGAGAAAAGAAACAGATCACCTATAAAGGAAAACCCATCAAAATCATGGCAGATTTCTCGACACAGACCATCAAGTCAAGAAGAGCTTAGAGTAAAATAATTCAACCCTTGAAGGAGAACAACCTCCAGCCCAGATTGATGTATCCTGCAAAAGTCTCTCTAGAAATTAATGGAGAAGCAAGATGCTTCCATGACAAAAAGGAACTGGGAGAATTTGTGACCACCAATCCAACCCTAAAAAAATTCTAATGGACATTTTAGAAAGAGAAAAAAAGAATATGAGCATTTCAGGAACAGTGGCAGAGAGGCCTTAGTGAATGGGGCAGACAGTGGAGTGGAAGAGAAAAATAGACTACCAATGGCAGAAAAATAGAATAGCAGAAATGTGGCAGAGAAGATTGGCTATAATCTCTAGTATAGAGGGCCTTGAAATACTAACAGAGAGAAACACAAGAAGAGTAGATCAGGAGATAGAGTCCATTAAGATGTTATATATAAGGAGGCAGTGGGACCCAAAATGAGCAGTGTGCCCTATGGGAGTGAAAGCAGAGGAATTGTCTAAAAAAGGAAGGCAGAGGATATTGCTAATGGGGTAACAAGATTTAAAATCTACATTATTCTCATCACTCTTCTTGGATAGATTACATGCTGTTCCAGTTTATCTACTTACACTAGACTTGAGGACATGGTCAGCTATCCCAAAAATAAGAGGACATAATATGGTAATCATCCTTAATTTCCTATCAACTTAATCAGAAGCCCTGTATAACTTATACTGTCTTATTATGACTGATCTTATTTGAATCTGGTTTGTTAGAATGCTATCTTGTATTGACTGATTTTTATACAAATCTGTTATGATTGATAGCATCAAGTCTAAGAATATAGGTAAGTACACTGAAGATGACAATATTCTCTAAGATACCCACTCTGGTTTGATTATTGCCTGCTTTTGAAGTCTTATAATATCTCCAATGCTGTGTTTTTATTAATGTTGTTCTATACTGCTGAGACATCATGGTAACCATTGTAGAACACCTTGTATTGTGATTTTTGTATGACTTTTTGGTTCATGCTTTTCTAGGCATTGTTTTGTCTTGCTTTGTTTTGTTTTTCCCTTTAATACAGAAAAGGATAGATATACATGTAAAAACCCATGATGTGTAGAGCTTATAAACAGTTTATGAGGACCACTATATAACGTATGTTGAAATGAACAAATATTTTGAAGAAAAAGAGACACTTTAGTACCTAGTACTGATTCCATGTCATGATATGAAATCCAGCAATACTATCATTCTTTGTTCTTTGTAATTTTAGCTTGTTTTGTTTTGTTTAAGTTCAACACACATGAAGGTATGGACAGCTGTTTTGAAGAGAATGTGAGACACCATGACAGCCATTCTTGGTTTCCCTACTGTCTGGTCTTGAAGACCTGAAATGCCTTCCTCGTCCTGAAGACCTGAAATGCCTTCCTCATCCTGCTTAGATCAATTCTGTACTATGTTGTTTCATGTGAATTCCCTGTATGTGACCATATGGAAAATTATTTGGAAGAAAACAAGAGTCAATATGATAGAGATTGAATACCTCCAATTGTCTATCTTTGAAATTTATGTATCTTATATTGCTTTCTTGTGACCCACTTTATTCTGTGTTGTTGTGTTTAATTTTACCCTTTTGATATAATTGCAATTATGTTTGAGTGTGTAAGATGGATGATCATATTGCTGTTTTTGTCAGATCATGGAGCAGAACTGTTAACAGTGTCACTGTTTGAATGTCTATTTTGCATGTTTTAATTTTGTAATTTGAACAACTATTTTCAAGATATCAGTATGTAATTTGTGAAGTAACGATTTCTTAATGTTCTTTTTTCTTTTTCTCTTTTGGTTCTTTTCCTTTTTTCCTTGGAATTCTGCATTGTTGCTACCCTTTATTCTGTTTTGTTTGGTTTTATTTTTCTCTCTTTATATAAAATTAAAAAAAAATTAGCTGAGTTTGACACTCTGAGTGTTAAGACAAAGACTTCTCAGGAATGCATATATTTATTAGGTCAAAAAAATTGCAGGGAAACTGAGTAAAGCATGGGAAATGAGCAGAACCTTAGGAGTCACCCTCTCCAAGTAGTAAATTATGCCAATTTAGGAGAATCATCTTATCTCCAGGATCACATTCATGGTAGAAGTGGGACAGCAGTAATGAGATTCCTTCAGCTTCAGTGTCTATTTACTTAATTAATTAGTGTTGGGGCCAAGGTATTTTCAGCTGTGGCGTCATCTTACCCTTTGATGTATCTCAGGCCTAATAGGCCATTATGGGCTCAGCCAGGACCAGTGCTTCACAGAGTTTCACTTTCTATGAATCAGCTCCTGTTGCCAGTCAAGGGGCCACAGCCTAGGACAGACTCATAGATAAACACAGAAAACCAACTATTTAATTTTTAATCCTGCCTAGATTGGCTTCATAGTCGTCTCCAAAACATCCTCATTTTTGTTTTTGTAATAAACCCTGGATCAGGGTAATTCATTGTTGAATGTTGCCTAGAAATAAGTATGTCTTGGCTCCTCTATGACAGACTATGAATATAATAAGGAGAAACAAACAGATTACTCCAAGTATACTAAAATGAAGCCAGAAGTGTGCCTTCAGATAGTTGAATCAATTTAATTGACCTAAGGCATTAGAAAATTTGGCCCGATGGTGAATTTCTTCATCAAATCTTTGGGTATGTTGGGACATTGAGAACACTTCATTCTGGATAGCATCAATACCCATCATAACATTTTGATGGATAGCTCCTTGTATATGCTTCTTTACATTCTCACAAGGCCACATAGATTTGTTATAAATCAAGGCAGTCATGCAGAAATGAATGGATTTTAATGGCATGTAACTTAAGACCAGTCATGTCTAGTTCATTATAAATCTCAGGTGGAGACTTTGCTGTCATAATGGGTCTAAGTAATGGTCAATTAGGAACATAAGTCAATTTCTACTCTACTGAGACTGGTGTCATTTATACAGATATTATCAGCAGAGCAATTAATGAAGCCAAAGGATTTTCAGATGTAGTTGCAATTTTCCTGCTGGTGACTACATCTCTCACTTCATAAATTACTGCTTGGATGTTGTTCCACTGGATCACTTGTCCTCTCTCCTGGTCTCTTTGGATAGATGGAGGTGGATTCTCTGGCTGGTTGGCAGGTCTTTGGGGGTCCAGGTTGGCTAAGCCACCATATGAGGCTGCTTCAAGCATTGCTTGATTTTCCCACCAAGGCTGTGTATTTTTCATGGATCCTTCACCTGTTAAGATACAAGCATAACCTTGCTTCCATATTACTGGCTGTACTGATCTTTTGAATTTTAAACTAATCATGGAAAAGGCAATATACATTCTACCTGTGGGAAAAACAGGGATATTTAAAAAGCAATCTTTTAAATCTGTTATGATAAGATGCCAGTTTCTGGGAACTCCAGTTGGATTTGGCTGTCCTGGCTGCAGCGCCCCATAGGAAGTAAGCAAACATTTACAGGTCTTAAATCTTGTAACAACCTCCATTTGCCTGACTTCTTTGGAATAACAAAAACAGGAGTATTCCAAGGGTTCATTAAGCTTCCTACATATTTTAGATGCAATTGTTCTTCAACTAATTTGTGTACTTGAGTTAGCTCCTCCTTGTTAAGGGCCATTGATCTCCCCAAATAGGCTCTTTAATTTTCCAATGTAAAGGCAGAGCTGTTTTGGGGTAGAGGCATCAATGGCCCTTATCAAAAAACCTGTTGATATCCCAAAGCTTGCCTGACATTTTTAGGTGTCAGGCTCATTTTAGGTGACATTAACAGGCTCTTTGATTCCCTGTAAGTTTTTTCCTAGTCATTTATTTTTCTGATATCCCATTTTAATAATCTTTTTTTAAAATTTTAGGATCTGAATCTATTTATTAAGTTTCCAAATTGGAAATTTATTGTTTAATTTTAAAATTAGAATCACTGGTCAGCATTAATTTTCACTTTTGTAACAAATCTCTTCCCCAGAAGTTAGCTGGAATAGGTGCCACATAAAGTAAAAGGAAATATTTTTGTTGGTCTGGGCCCTCATAAGGCAAAGGTGAGACTCTTTTAACACATGCTGATATGTTCCCAGTTTGATAAAGGACATAGGAGCTCTTTGCATTGGCCACATTGGGGACGATTGTTCTGATGCAGTGACTGACATGTCTGCCCCAGTGTTTATTAGAACGTCAAAGTATTTTCCATTAGTCCTTATAAAACACATAGGCCTGTTTTAAAGTCACTTGATGTGTAAAATAAATTTCTCTCTTTGTAGTCTTGTTGTGAGGATCTTGCTACCTCTTGAGCTGTCTATACTTAACAAAAGAAGGCTTTTCTACAGGTAAAAAAGTCAACTGCGCCAAGTCTTCCTGTTCAAAAACTCAAAGATGCATACCACATGCATGAACTTGTATCTCATCTTCACAGTCACCATCATCACACTAGGCAAAACAGTTATTCCATTTAAATTTAAATCAGCCTTTCCATGGAGGTCATTCTGGAGATTCCTCAAAAAGCTGGGTCTGGAGGTCCTATTTGACCCAGCTATTCCCCTTCTAGGCATATTCCAAGAAGAACTGAAAACATCATACCACAGTGATATATGTGAACCCATGTTTATAGCAGCACAATTTGTAATAGCCATATCTTGGAAACAACCTAAGTGCCCATCACCTGAGGAATGAATAAAAAAGTTGTGGCATTTTTATACAATGGTGTGCTACTCAGCTATAAAGAATGATCACATTGAGATATTTATAAGTAAATGGACACAACTTGAGACCATACTCATAAGCAAAATAAACCAGACTCACATATGTAAATACCATATAGTATCCCTAGCATGAGAGTTAATAAGAGTATATCAGATTTTATGTTAATCATGAGTCTCCATTTAATAGCTTTGAAGCCTTTCAATGTTTTCATTCATCAGTTGGAATGGTTTTACTCTGTTTTGTTTGAGTTTATTATGCATGATGGTATGAACAGCTGTTTTAAAGAAAACAAAACATTATGCCAGCTATTGCTGATTTAATATCATCTTTCTTAGAAGCCCTACCATGCTTCTATTCTTCTATTACCATTGGTTCTTTCATGCTGTGTCTTAGTGGGATTTTAATATATGTGTTGGTATAAACAAAATTTTTTATCAAAAATGAGATATTATAGTACCCATTGATCATTCTCTGTTATTTGGTTCAGAATGCCCTGTAATTATTTCATTATTTGAATGGTTTTATACTATTTTGTTATGTTTGATACTATTTTATTTGAAACTATGCTCAACTTTACCAATCCTTCTACAGAGTAAGTGTTTGGACTTTAGATGACTCCTTTAGCTCATATGTGGACCTGAAACCGAGGGCAGAAACATTAAAATGTGAGGTTCATGCAGACACCAGTATGTTAAAGAGGATCATCCATTGATCAGTACTCAGCTGAATGGCCTGTTAGAAGGTGGATTCTAGTTTGAGGAAGCAACTCATAGTGCTGTGTCCCTGCAGCTAATGACATGTTGAGCAGCACAGTAACCACTCACTCTTGGTGGAAACCAAAAGTGTTAAACCTAAATTGAAGACACTTTGACAGCCTTTCCACAGCCAGGCACCATCATAAAGCACAGCTGTGTGAACCACAGGCTCTAGGTAACTATCAGACATCAAGACAGAGAAGGAAGAGTGGGAGAAGTTCATCATTGGTTGTTGTGGGCTGTCCTATAGGTTCTAGGTGTTCTGGATTGGTGCTGAAACCCAGAACAGTGGGGTGAAAGCAGCTATCAGTAATGTACTATTTATTACACACATCTAGTACAGATGAATTTAATGATTTCACAAAATAGTGATCATTTTCAAGGAAGTAGACATTCAACTGTTATTAAGCTCTATATAGTTGATACTATGTGCAATTTTGATATGTTTAATATCAGTTCAAACAGAATCAAAACAAAATTAGAGGAAACAAAAACACTACCACCCAGAAAAAAAATTAGTGTGGGAATTTTTACAGCTATTTCAATTATACAGAAATTTCTGCCCCATACAGCAAATAAATGTCACTCAATAAGTGAATGTGTAAACAACCTGTGGATCACGGTTCTTTAAAACTGCTTCTGCCTTATGTTATTAAACACAATGCCATGTTTCTCTCTGGATTGCCAAACCAGATCCACTAGAGTTTTTTTTTCCAATTTGGACTCCTTCATATTGCCACTTAGGCATTCCTTCCTATATGTACCCTCTCTCCAATGGCATTCTGCAATTAATGTAGGAATGGATACGGTTATTTGCTGCCTCAGTATTATCACAAACAAGGGCAGCTCCAGTTCACTGCTACCTGCAGGTTTTCTCATCAGCCATTTTGTAAATTCTGTAATTCTCCAGAATTGGTGTGGTGACTTTCTCTTCAACTCCTCATGATGGCAATGTGTCCATATTTGGAGTGAGTCACAAAGCTCAGAGAGAGACTCTGCATACTTGGAGGATTTTACCTGTGGGGATATCATGAAAGAAGCTGGCATTTTCACTTGATACCTGCAATATGGATATCAACATATTTTTTAGTTCCTCTGCTGGTTAGTTTGATAGAAATCCATTTTGCCCTATTGCACCTCCCTGCGCTCCCCATCTTGGGCTCTCTCTAGTGGATCACGGAGATCAGGGAGTCCCTCCTTCACGTGGAAACTGCCTTCAAATCTGTGTAATGATTCAAAACCCTGAATCCAAGTGCAATGTCCCCCAGCCCTCTGCTTTGTCACTAGCTGTCATCTGCTGAAGAATTCCGATATGACTTGGCTATGACCAACTTCCTGTTAAGGGCCTGCTGTGAACGAGGAAATTTTCTTGTCTTAGAGGCAACACATTACTGCTTTCTGTAGATGGAGACACTGAAGAGGAAATCCTTAGGAATTTTCCAAGGAATCATATCAGATTAAAATAGAGCACAAGTCACTCTGTTTCCAGTTATCTGGGCCGAGACCAAGTGTGAACAACCACCAAGAATGCTATCATGAAGATTCTTTCCAAAAACTAAAGTGACAGCCACAGCATGATGGCCCCATAGCAGGAGGAAATTCTGAAAATTTTCCTTACATGACAATCCCCTCCAGCACAGTCCTATGCAAGACACAGGAACAGAAATTCTTGGTGAATATAATATCTCAGATGACTGTTTTTGGGATTATCAGCTACAATTACACAGCACCAGGTCTCCGGAAACTGTGGCAGTCACCCTGGCTCAGCCTCCCTGATTATCCAAATATACAATCACTGGGAACTGGCAGAAAAAACTATTACAGGCATGGTTAGTGTGGAGGTCTAACTGCAGGCACCAGGCAGTTAATGTGGGCCCTTCTCTGCTTGATGACAGTTCCTCTCAATGAGGGTCCTGTAGACTCTAGTTCTTTTTTTTTTAATTTATATTTGAAAGAGAATAAAACAAAAGAAGGCAGTACAGAGCAGATCAGGGGTTTGGAACTGTGATGGGAAACACTTTCCTTGACTCCTCTTGTCTTCAGACATCCTGTCTGATCTGAAACTTTGGATGTCAGGACCTTTCCTGCTGACACCTGACCAGATTCTTTCTCTAACCTGAAATATCATACATGGTTCTATTGCAGTAGCTGTTCCTGTAATTGGATCCAGCAGCTTCCTGGGAAACTCTACATTGGATGGTGTTGGAGACCACTACAAAGCAGCTCTGAGCAGGATTTAAAATTAACTAATTGGCTTTCTATGTTTGTCTGTGAGTCTGTCCTAGGCCTTGGCCCCTAGTTTGATGATGGCAGCTGATTCATAGTAAGTGAACCTCTATGAAATCACTGGTCCTGGCTGAGGCTTCTAATGGCCTACTTGGACAGAGATACCTCAAAGAGTGAGATAAGGCCACAGCTGAAGACAACTGGACTCTAACACTAATTAATTAAGTAAATAGAGATTGCAGCTGAAGGAATCTCAGTCCTGCAGTCACATTCCTACCATAAATGTCAACCAGGAGATAAGATGATCCCCTTAAATTGACATAATTTACTACTTGGAGAAGTCTTAGAAGTGACTCCTAATGTTCTGCTCATTTCCTATGCTTTCCTCAGGTTCCCAGCTCCTTATTTTGGACCTAATAAATATAAACATCCCAGAGAAGTCTTTGAATTAGCCCTCAGAGTCTGGAACTCACTAAAGGGTTTTGACCCTCCTGGGGCCCTAAAATCATAGAATTTTCTCTATTTAACCTCTGCCATACAATTGTTTGGGAGATCAGGGATGTAGGTCAGGACCTGATAAACTTTGATGGCTCAAGTTATGGCTGGTACTGCAAATGCAAAAAAGAGTAATGTAAACTGATTTAATTGTGGAAAAATGGAACATATTAGAAAAATATGCAGAGTTCTTGTTAGATCTAATAGGACATGTGCTGCATCATGTCAAGAGAAAAGTGCCTCTAGCGAGGAGGACTCAGATTCCATGGTTTCACTCTGTCCTGGATGTCAAAAAGAGTGGCATTGGGCCACATAATTTTGTACTAAATTCCAAAAGGGTGGTATATTTTTGTCAAAAAAATGAGATGAGTGACTATCCTCAGGCCAGCAGAACAATAGAGGATGCAGGGCCTGTGAGTCAAAATACCAGTGAACTTTACCCAGTGCAAACTAGCCAGAAAATTTAAGAACAACATCAAAGTTGGCTCCCTGGAGATGTATTAAGTCACTCACCAAGAGAAAGATTCAAAGTGTAGATTAGATCTTCCTGCAGCTTGCAGAGTCACTCTAATTGGAGGGGAACAGTCTACCCCAATTCACACAGGAATTTGGGGTCACCCAACTGAAGGAATATTTGGTCTTGCACTGGGAAAGGCTGATTTATTGTATTTTATTTTATTTTATTTTATTTTATTTTATTTTATTTTATTTTGAGAATAAAACAAAAGAGGGCAGAACAGAGCAGATCAGAACAGGACAACATAGGCAGCACAGTACTTTACATTAAGACATCCGGACATTAACTGTAGCTATCACAATATCTCTTTCTCTGCTATAGTTGAGCATAGTTTCAAATATAATAATATCAAACATAACAAAATAGTATAAAACCAGTCAAAGAATGAAAGATTCAGCTGAGTACTGATCAATGGATGATCCTTAATATACTGGTGTCTGCATGAACCTCACATTTTAATGTTGCTGCCCTGGGAGTCAGGTCCACATATGAGCTAAAGGAATCATTTAAAGTCCAAACACTTACTCTGGAGAAGGATTGATAACATTTTAGAGAGGAGTGCCAAAAATGCCACCCAAATCACTTCTTCATATCAAAATATCAATATTGTCCTTAAACATCAATAGTTTAGAAAAAATATTCATACACTAACATCACTTGTTTTAAAGAAAAATAAATGCCAAATATACCATATATATATCAATGCTGCCAAGAATTTTTCACAGCTCAGCTTGTACAGCTTTGTACTGAACAGCTGAATAAAGCTGAATAAAGTTCATGTTGTGGGGATTTGTATTATGTAGTTCTCTAGATTTGGGGTACAGGTTATGTCCTACTTGTGATCCTTCTGGCCCAGGCACCAGGAATACCTCATGATGAACCTTTTAAGTAAATTTAATTTTATGTGTACATTGTTTGCAGTTCATATGGCTCACAAATGTCTACTGAGTCAAGGAAGATAACAGCAATTACATTAAGTATGGGGGTATATTTGATTTTTTAAAATTAAAGTATTTGCCACAGATAAATGTAGAATCAAGTGAGATAGGAGACTGTTATAAAATGAACTAAATGTGTAAGGTCAGTATTATGAAAATCAGTTTAGGAAGGAAATCCTGAACATATAAAATTAGAGTATTTGTTCTTATATATTCTCCATTATTTATCTGATTTAAATGAGGGAGTATAGAGAGGAGTGCCAAAAATGCCACCCAAATAGAAAGAAGAGGGGGAAAGAGTGTTTAAACTGAACCATGCTGTATTTGATGAAGTCCTAATTTCTAAAGTCTGAAAGAAAAGTTCATTCCCAAGTCCTGCTAGTGCCCTTTGACAGAAAGATCTCACTGAACCCCAAGGGCTCTGTCCTGAGTTCTGCCAGCTGCCACCTCTGCCCACCTCCCTGAGCAGAGGACTCCTCATGGGGCTGGGGCTGAGCTGGGGCATCAGGTGTTCTTACATTGCCAGGTGAGGATTGAGCCATGTTTTTTCCAATCTTATAAATAGGGATGTCATGGATTTAATTTCCTACTCTGAAGCATTTATTTCACCATTTGACAACATCTCATCATCAGAATAAAAGTAGCAAATTCTTTTTTACAGGGTGTTCAATCGACTTTTTTCATCTTTTGGAGACATGGTCTCACTATGCAGTTCAGGCTGGCTTTGGGCTCACTTTCTAACCCAGGCTGGTCTCACATTTACAATTGATTCTCCTGCCTCAGCCTCCAAAGTGCTAGGACTACAAAACTGAGCCAACATGCTTAGGTAATTTGACATTTAAAAGAAATCTCATTTCAAAAAAATTTTGTTTCCTTGAGGTAGCAATGAATAACCACTTAGTGAAATTCCTAAATACAAAATGAAAAAAGTAAGTACATATGTATGTTCTTATGCAATTAATTTTAACCAAGCAGGTTTACTTGACCTTGGATAGGTCAAAAGTCACGTGAAGGCTATGCGTTTCAGGGTCTCCACAGGTCACAGGATGTTAAAAGAGAAAGAAAATCCTAGAGACTAAATGAAAGCCCTCACATGGCAGCTTCCTTTCCTGCACCTGCTCCTGGTGCCTTGTGTCTTTCCCCATGAAAAGAGCGCCCCCTTCTGGTTCCGAGCTGGGAGAGTTTTTGTGTGGGCACAGAATGATGTCCTCTCACCGTGTGTGGTATGCACTGTGACACAGAGCCGTGTCCTCGGGTCTTAGGTTGCTCATTTTCAGTTACAGTGTGTTCTTGCCATTGTCACGGAAGATTAGGAATCAGCCCTTCAAGGTGACTGCATAACATATGTAAGTACTATCATGATTGATGTATGCCATACACGCTAGCCCCATCCCTGGAGCCTGGCAGAAACAATGGAAGCCATAGCTGCTGAAAGTGAATCCAGAGGCTGCACAGGAGAGTTTCAGAATTCCTCAGGCTGCACCAAGCATTCCCCGGACTCTACCAGCTGCTCCTCAGACTACACACCGGAAAACACAAGGACATCATGGTCAGGAAACTGTGACACATATCCACTGTTTTTCCCAGTCATGTCCACATCTCCTTTTCTAATTCTTTGTTCTCCATAATTTACCTTTCAGAAGCGCAAACAAGAAAACCCAACTCAGCCCCTAACCCATAGCGATCGTTTGTGCTCAGTCCTGATCACTGACTGGTAATAGTTGGAAATCCAGGGCTCGGCTCCTCTCCAGAACTGCAGGGTCAGTGCTGGACTGCTTTTCATGAGCACAGGGAGGCCTTATTTGCATTTCTTCCTGCTATCTAAACAGTAGTGTGATTGGATCCTCAGAGCAGGCAGTGTCCACAGCAGATATGAGTGCACTAGGGAATTCTGGTAACAAAGATGAACTCAAGAGAATATTATAGCTCACATGACAGTGCTCCGTTGTTTTTAACTCTTCATCAGCCTTCATTTTTGTCCATATACTCAGCTCATGTTTTTTATATTAATGATGTGTGCTTTGTGAACATGTGAAATGTTGCCATGAGCAGTTGTGTTCTCAATATAAAATCTGATGCTGAGTGAATGTCATCAACATTGTCTAGGTCTTTGCTTTCCTGATCAGTAAGCAGATTCATTCTTGGTCCAGCTCCTGGACATTCCTGTTGTGGTTTGTATTCCTCTATCCCTGTGGTGAGAATGTGTGTGCCTGTGCTGTGTTCTGCTCTTTTATGAAAGAAAACAGTGCTGGCATTCCTTTGCAACCTGTTGCTGAGTTTCTTAATCTAACCTGTGGTTAACTTCCACTGTCTCAAATTTTTCTAACCCTTTTTTTTGTTCTTATTCATTTTTTCAATAGTGTTTGCAGTATATAATGGATGCATTTATTGTGGACACATACACATGTATCTAAAACTCTTTAATTCTTGTTTCACCAGATTCCCTCTAACATCCCTCCATTTCTTATTTCCATTTAGTTTTGCATAATATTATTTTTTACCATTTTTTTCCATTTAGCATATTTATATTCTTATTTTCTTACATAAAACATACTATGAAGTATTTAAGGTTTTCTGATTTACATCACATATAGTGCAAGAGTCATTTACAGCTATTCCTTTGGCTGTCAATGACTATCAAAAATACAGTGAATGGAGAACTCAAAAAATTTTATTCTGTACTTTGAATTGTTTCTAAGGTGTGTCTCTTATTTTAGACAGATTGTGTGCTATTTAACTTTCTTTGTCTGAATTAATTTACACTTATTATCTCAAGATCCACCCATTTTCCTTAAAACAACACAAATTTACCTCTACTCTGTAGGTACACTACATTTTCAGTCTTCATTTATCATTCATGAGAATAAATAGGTCACTTTCATATTTTGACTTTTGTGAGCTCTGGTAATATCAAAATGCATAATATAATTGATGATTTAATATTGTACCATTAAAAACATAGTGTAATTCACAATCATGTATAAACATAAATGTTTTAACAAAATTAAATGATTATATTACTTGTCTATTTTACTAAAATTTTACTTAGGTTTGGAATGTACTCTAATGACATATAAAAACAATTTTCTGCAATTTCTTGTGTGGTGTTATGCTTTAAAGAGTTTTATGTGCCTCAGTGTCACCACACATTTGTTAAATGATCTATTTTATTAAAAGCAAGAACACATTCAAAGCCATGCTGGGTCTGAGATGAATATCAAGAACAAGTCACCAATTCATTTGTCCTGTTACTCAGCACAAGCCATAAGGGTCTTGATAGGAGGAGAAGTCAAATTTCCCATTTGTATGAGGCAGCAGAAGCCATGCTGGGCATGAGAGCAGTAACAAGAAGAAAAAGAAGACCATCTGCCCTTCCCAGGACCTGGCACAAGGAGGACAAGCCAAATACACCCTTCCCATGTACTGGTACAAACCATTCTGGGCCTAGGGGAAGTAAGAAGAGGAACAACAAATCACTTCACCCTTCCTGTGAGCCAACAGGTTGAGCTGAATAATATCCTGACCATGGATTAGGGTTACTTGGAAAAACTTTTAGATTTGGCTTCTGTGGGGTAAGTGCCCAATAAGAAGGGAATTGAATGGTATAAAAGGCAAGAAACAAAGGGAAACAGTGTGAAAAAACAAAAATAGATAATTTGCCAGAAAATTCACATTGAAGCATTTGTCAAAATAATTTGCAAATACTAATACCTGCTTAAGTATTGGAAATACAGACCCCATCTCTGCAACACTTTCATTAATAGATAGAAAAGTTCCTTGTGCCTGATCTTCATATAGGGATACACCATACATGATGAAAGCAAGCCAGGGTGGTGTTTCCACTTTCCTCTCCCAGACCTATACTGAAGCCATTTCATTAACATATGCTTTTAAAGCATATTCATAAACCCTCAGTCTAGGCAACTCTGAGAATTCTTGCTTATGTGTACATGAGGCTTTGAAAGGCATGGTTATTCAAGCAAAAAGAGAGATTATAAGTATGTAGGTAGGTAGGTAAATAGATATCAAAAAGATAGAATGCTACTACTGTCTGGAATAAATCCTCAATTCTAACCTCTATAACAAAAGTAGAGTGCCTACTCCTGTTGAGCTACCATTAGCAGAGAGCTCAGTGAGGCCCTTGAGCAGTGTCCAGAGTGCAGCCAAGCTGCCCCTATTCCTTAGTCCCCTTAGCACTGTGATGCACATGGTGCTGGTGCTGGTCGTGGGGACAAAGTCTCCTGAATTGACCTGGCTGAGGGAAGAGCTGTGTGTTCTAAGACCCTGAGGACAGGGAAGTGAAGGATTTCATTCCCCACTCTGAAGCACTTAATTCTGCATGATACGATTCCTCTTCGGGGAGATAAAATGATTTGATTCATTTTTAGATGATGATGAGCTGACACTCAAAAGAAAACAAAACTCACAAAATTTACAGGATGATCTTGAGGTCTTTATAGGCACATGGAAACACCTTGAGGTTATCTTCATTGGTGAAATAAATAAGAATCATATTTATAAATATTACATTGTGTCTCTAGTATAAAAAGTAATAAGAAATATAGGAGTAATAAACTCCAAAAGGCGCAATTGCTATTTTAAACAAAAGAGGAAGCAAAATTGATTTAAAGCTTATATCTTCATGTGTGTTTAACATGTAGGATTGATAACCATATTACTAAGATTTTGCTGAATAGTTGAACAGAA
>PVJX010032369.1:0-20526 GCA_004027295.1 Dolichotis patagonum
TCTGCTCTTCACAGCCAAGCTCCTTGATGGAGTCACTCCTACTCTTGGCCTCTCTCTTGGCCTCCTGCTCACTCCCTTATTCATCAGCCTTGGCTTTTGCCTCCAATACATTCCTGAAACTGCTGTTAGTTATTAAATATCATGGTCACGTTCAAGTTCTTCAGGTACCTTTCTGCAGCATTTACTGCTATACACCTCTTCTTCCGCATTCAAAGCCCTTGGCACTGTGTTTCAGTGTCACCACTTCCTTCCAACCCTTTACTTGCATCTGCGCTTGGCTCTCCTCCCACAAGAACACCAAACCTAGCATTTCCAGCTCCAGCCTTAGCATCCTCCCTCTCCACATGTTAGCACTTACAATGCACCAGGCGCCAGGGGAAGGCTGAGAACACCACCCTCTTGGAGTCCGCAGTGGAGGGAGATAGACAAGAAACAAAATAACTTGTATATTGGAATGTGAAAAAATAAAGCACACATCAAGAATGTGGGATAGGGTATACTAGAAGCACAAAGATATCTAGGGGAAAGCTTTCTAAGAGGAAGGAATATCCAGTGTAAAGGTTCAAAGGGAAAAAAGCTGCTATATGCAAGAAATGACAAGCAAGTCAGCATAGATAAAGTGGGTAAGAAGAGGCATTATGGGTATTTTCATTAGCTACTGCTTCTTGCAAGTTATGCTAAAACTTAGTTGTTTAATCAGCAAATACTTATTACGTCTTAGTTTCTGTGGTCAGGAATCTGGACACAGCTTATCTGGGTAGTTCTGGCCTCAAGGTCTGTCCTGAGGTTGCGTCAAGCAGCATGATTTCATGTTTATGTTGGTTCCCCTTGTCCCCAAGTGTCATGGGGAAAGTGGGAAATGACCCAGGTAGATACAGTTTTTGTTATACCAGGGGAACTCTGAGCTAGTAACTCCCAATCTCATAAAAGGATCCTGGTGAAGCAGCCCAGCCTTTGGCCTGGAGGGAGACATTTTTGTATTCTCCTAGTCTGGACACAACTCTGCCTCCTGCACTGAAGAACATACATCTCTACTTTCCCAGGATTTACTGTAAAGATAATTTTGAGAAGGTAGTACAGACCAAAGTTCTCACAGATTTTAGAAAGACAAGGAAAACTGCTCCCCAGTAAGCTACCAAGTAGCCAGAACTACAGGTATGCACCACTGTGACCAGCTAATGATGCCACTCCTGATAGACATCTCCGTCCTGTGTGTGACTTACAAGTTGCTTGTGTCTCTCACATTCCACAGAACCTTCTAGCTCTACCTTACAGACTACCTTTTGTGTAACCCATTACTGATTCTCTGACTGGAAAGGAGTTTCACATGCCACATCCTCTCTTTATTTATTCACTGCTCTCCTCTTAGATTTAAACCTCTTTGACTATAAGAGCTGGATCTTATCCTTGTACCTGCTTTGCGTGTAGCTGACCCTTAGTCTTACAAGTTGCAGTGGTTGTATCTTGGTCTTACATTTTTAAAACTATCAAGTATTTCTACCTTTAAATTTGGTTCCACACTTCTATCAATACTGACAACTGTCAGCAATGACAATCTAATTCTCACTTCCTTCGCTTCCATAGTTCTCAAAAGAAAAATGACCATTTCAATTTTTCTGGAAGGGAACTTAATCTAAAATAATGTTCAGACAATCAGTAATTTCTAGTGCTGCAGTATGGCTAATTGTTAAAGTGTCTATTCCTAACCTACCCTATAGTCTAGAGGATTAGAAATTTAGTTTGGTAATTTAGTCCTTCCATACTGTCTTTATTTAAAATATCTTCAGTCAATATTTCATTGAAATGAAATTAAGACAAATGATTTTCAGATGAGTGGTGATGTAACTCAAGGGTAGGGTACTGGCCTAGTATGCACAATTCTTGGGCCTAAGCTGCAGTCCCACAAACTTTTTAAACAATGTTTTGGCCTGAGGTGAGTACCTTGTAAATATCACATATAGTGGTAACTCAGTGCATGTGCTAAACCTTAGGTTTAATCCTCAGAACTACACACACACATACAACCAAAATCATAACTGTGTGCATTAACAGGTGTACAGCTAAAAATAACCCAAAAACTTCCAAAAGTCTGAAAAGAAATATGGTAAAAACTATTGAAAGCTTCAGATTAAATTATTGTCATTAATTTGCAAGCAAATACACATGTGTTTATATATTCCTTTATGTTTTACTGAGATGACAAAACCTATAATCACGAAAGGCATTAAGCCACCCTAGAACTTTATTTTACCAATGACTATCTATACTAATTCAATAAAAAATATTTTATGAAGGTATAGTACAAGATTGGGCAGGAGTCTTCAGGTTTGGATATTTTAATCAAACAATGTATTTTAAAAATAAATCCCATAAGTCCAACCAGGGCTGGGTTCCTTTTACTTAGAAGTCATATTCATGTCACCATATTTATACCCTAAAGAAACTGAACGTTCCCATGAGAACAGTAAGAACCATCAAAACAAGAGTGAGCCCGAGCGTAGCACTTCGAGGACAGGATCTGTCCGGGCTTCTTACTCAGGCCCAGAGATTCCTCTCTCTGGGACATGCTTGGCTCTGTTCTATGTAACTGGAACTTTAATTACAAGCTATCTCTGATGAGCTGGCCAATCGTGGGTGTAAACTGTCAAAAGTTTAGGATAGGGTGATTAGAAATGATCCGGGTTCAACCTTCAGAATCTTCATTTCTGCAGGTCTGCCGCCTGCCTTCAGTACCCCTCCAAACGACACCTCAGCCTCCATCAGCAGCCAGGCTCGCCTGACTCAGCCACTCTGGTCACACTGTGTCTCAGTGTCTGTAGCCTTTGTTGACTTCCCTCAACCAGGCATCTAGAAATTTGCCAAAATCTTCATGAGGGTAATGTTAGCAGTATCAGAAAAATAATTTCCCATCCAAAAACAAATACAATCTGAAATTCTTTTCCTTACACTGGATGCTTTTGTATCACAACAAAAGGTATATATAAGACTATCATTAAGACCACAGAAGAATGATCTAGAATGCAAATTCTTCTTAGAATTCACCTATATTAATGATTCAGACTAGAGGTTAGAAGCGTGTCTAAATCAGCTATGCAGTGTATCTTAAAGATCATATCATAAGGCATCTTTAGTCTCTATGATCAAAAGAAATAAATATTACCATTTTAAAATGTTTTTTCCTATTTTTAGATAAGGAGGAGAGGTGAAGGGACTCAAATGCCCCAAATAGAGGAAAGGGAAAGATAACAGCAATTTACTCAGTAATGTAATCCAAGCCAGTGACCAGGTATATGCAAATACAACTCTTCTGATTATCATTTTCTAGTAGAGACTACCTTGGAATTACCTTAGAAAATATCCTTGGCTTGTTTTTGTTTTCACTGTGTTAAAAATATATCTTAAATGACCAGTTTGGACACAGCCTAAGTAAAGCTGTCAGATTTTTTAGTCCTAATTGTACTACATTGTATGGAATACAGTTGAGGCCTGACCATGCTTTAGGCCTCACATGTGCAGGCCACCTCGTTATTCAGCATGTATGTTGCAAACCCTATCCACCATCAAAGAATTAGGAGTTTCCTGGCCATATATTTGGTCATGGGCTGTTCTCAACCCAGGTGCCAGTAACAAGTCTGTCATAGCCTGATGACCTGGACACACGGCTGGCTACCCCTACTCTCAAAATTAGACCCCTTGGAAGATAAATGTCATGGATTCATGTTGGAAATAATATAACCATTCATGCCTATATCTCCATGAAGGGGTTTCCATGAAGTCTTTTTTATTTTTGTTTTTGTTTTTTCAATCCAGCTTCCTCAGCCTCTTTCCTTCCAGATGGTGCCTGGAGCCAAGCCTGTCAGAGACCCTTAGTCTCCTGCTGCCTTTTAATGCTGGTCCTTGATTGCTAATGACCCCCAGCTGGACCAGCTCCTCAACCCACTTAACCCCTCTCTGCTGGGTCCCCGGCTCATGCAGGATGAAAGGCTGCTGAGAGGTAGAAGTGGGAAGCTGCCAAGTCAGCCGGGGCCTCCCACCCTTTCAGAGCTGGTGGCCTGATTCCCAGCACCGTCACCGATGTCCAAGATCGCTCCAGTGGACAGCTCATGTTAATATGATTTCCTCTCCATTGTCAGATAAATGCTACCAAGTTTTCAGTTGTTAATGTTTTAGTTAACTAAGCCAAGATAGCCAAGACTCTGGAAAAATATTGTATTTCTTTCAAGGGTCAAGGGCTGAGGGCTACTGATAAACTCCTGAAAATATTTTCATTGGGGAACTGTAAATCACAGTGGAACTATCATTTAGTCTGGTCAAAGTTGGTAGCCAGAGCAGCTGTGTACCATCATATGTAACGTCAGGACAGAGAAGCCTGAGGCAAGGTGATGATTGATTTCCTCAAGGCCTAAATCACTTGTCTGACACAGGAGAGGAGATGCTCATTTTCAGAGATGCCAATAATAGCTTTAAGTATTTTCTTTCATTAAACATGGCTTGTTTTTGGTGATGTAGAAGAATGTGCTTATAACTATGTCGATCATGTAAGCGACTCAGAGAAGGGATTTAAAAGAAAAATAAGTTGACACCATTCATCTGTTGAGGATCTTGAGTCTAGTGTAGAGACACAGGACTCAAGACTTTCCTCAGGACAAGGAGGTCCTGTTCCTCAGGACAAGATCGTAATTTTGGCTGTTGCTTCCATAACGGGGTTTCATTAGCCTCAATCAAGAAAACAAGGCAAAGAAATCTCATCGGTTAGTGTGACCCTGAAGAAATGAATTCTAACTTCTTGGTTGGAGTAAAAAACGGAAAGGTTGGGGCGGAGGGTTTAGCTGAGCAGCTCAAGCACTTGCCTGCTAAGCACGAGGTCGTGAGAATTTGAGTTGTTAGTACCAAAAAACAAAACAAAGCAAAACACTGAAAGGTTTATGCCTCATACTTTTTATAAAGCTTTAAATGTCTACTGGATAGTTGAACCACTTTGAATTTTTTAATTTACTGAAGAAACATCTTCCAAAATTCAGCACAAGGTAGAAAGATAACTCCAGTAGCACTACTTTACATGTGATGTTTCTTTCTTCCAGAGACTATTTTCTTGGCTTCTTTTAGAGATTAAAAGAACTGCAATAATGGAATTTTTCACCCAGAATAATTGATTTTATCTTTGTGTCTCATGAATGCAAAAGGAAAATCATACCTCTGATTCCATTTGGGCCTATTATTCACATCCTTTTCTACCATATTTCTGATCAGTAACCTGCACACACACACACTCACATGCACCACACAACACACACCTGCCACTCATTTGTATGTGTAACCTCCCCCAAAACCATGACCTTCATACTAATGACTACCCTCCCTATGTGTAGAATACAATTTATGGAACTGGGTGGGTGTTTGTGCAGCTGTGCAGTACTGACCTATGCATTGGTTTTTTGCTCATTGCTGGGCAGAGGCTGAGTACATAAGGTTATAATAAGATAGTTTAGTCAATCAGAAATCCAGTGGCCTGGAAAGGGGTTCAAATGAACCTACCTCATGTAGCGTTTCTCTTTGAATGAGTGATTCCTTTTAGAATGAAAGTTTGGTGTGTTTAGAAAGAACTTGCACCTTCAAAGCCTGAATGTTTTTGGGTTTGGGGGGTATTTGTTTTTGTTTTGTTTCCTGTTGTTTTGTTTTGTTTTGTTTTGTTTTGTTTGTTTTTGGGGTTTTTGTTATTTGTTTGCTTGTTTGTTTGGGGGGGGAGTTGAGACAGATTTTCACTACCTATTTCAGGCTGGCCTTGAGCTCACTGTGTAGCACAGCCTGGCCTCGAACTCACGAATTCATGGCAGCCCTCCTGCCTCATCTCCCGAGAGCTAGGATTTTAGGCATGTGCCACCATGCCTGGCTTGTATTTTGATTACCTTTCAAATTCCAACACACAGAGTCAAAATTATTTGCATCCATTTCACAGGTGAGGCCCCAAGAGGTTAAGTAGCTATTACTCTGCACTTAGAGAAATTTAAAATTGGAAGGGACTGTAAAGAGCCTCTGCTAATGGTTCGCTCCCTTTTCCTGCCCTCCCCTTGGTTCCAGGCAACAGACCCCCATCGGGCACCTCCCTCACTGCTCTCAGATGCCTCTAACAAGTGTGACTCCTAGGAGGGCAGCTCACAGTCTCTGGGCAGGAACATGAGTGATGTGCTGCACTGCCACCATCAGTTTTGTGCCCCTCATTTTACAGATAAAACATGGCGGCCCAAGAGAGGGAAGGGATTTACCCAAAGTCAAATACCACTAGTGCCAGAATTTGCCCTATGCATGCCCAGGTCTTCTGACTCCCGTGCTATCCTACTACCAAGTCCATTGCTGATTTCACTGCACTGACCTGTCAGCAGCAACCAGAACCAGAGAAGTGACAGAGCTGGGAATGAAACAGGGAATCCAAAGACTCAGTCACCATTAGTTTAGTAAAACCAGCACTTTGTGGTATTCTACATCCTCAAGCATTTAAAATGATGTTCCAGTCTTCAAAGAGATTCTTTCATTCCATTTTTTATCTGCTTTTACCCAGGACATTGTTTCCCAGATCCCTAGTAGTTCAGGAGGTGACTTGCATCCCATTAGATCAAGAAATAACACCTCCCCCGCTGCTGACTGCCCAGGTTCCAGGTGGGTCCCAAAGCATCAGGCCAGGCCTCAGAGTTTTCATGTTGTCAGTTTTCAGAAGGCTGAGTTAATGCTCCTTTCCAACTAGGTAACTATTTTCACCTTAATTCCTGTGCCACTGGCAGCTGAGATTAGGGGACAATGGCCATTGTCAAGAGAGAGAGAGATGGTGAATCTTCAGAATAAGCAATATAAAAACTCAAATCAACAGTGTGACAAAAACAAATATTCTAAGTACTATTTAAAGACAAAGACATAGTCAGAAACGAAGACATAACTGTGCATGGTGGTGCATGCTTGTAACCCCAACTACTCAAAAGGCTGAGACAGGAGGATCAAAAATTGGAGGCTAGCCTGGGCAATTTAGCAAGACCTTGTCTCAAAATTAAAAGGCCTAATGATGTAGCTCAGTGGTAGAGTGCCCTTGGGTTCCATCCCCAGTAGTGCAAACAAAACGAAGACCAAAAAACTCTGGTAGCGTTCTGTTTGCCTTTTAAATTTTTTCAACTGGCTACAACCCTCCTGAGGTGTTAGGATTTTTGCCCTACATTTATGTTTGCTTTAAAGAAAATCCTACTAGGTCAGAGTAACTTTGTGACTTTGTCATTTATTTATTACCACAATGTCCAGAAAGGCACTGAACGGCAACTTACCTCTGGAAGCCAGAGATAATATTTCCTTGGTCAGCAAAATTGTTCTCTTGGAATGATTTTGCCAGTGTCAAGGGAAATGAGGAATCCTCATATCTATACTGGGCTCAATTTAACATGACTCCTAGCGCACACAATTGCTAAACCTAACCTTAACCCTAACCATAACCCTATGTCCAGACCTCTACTGGGCCACTTTCCCTTTCTAGAATTCCTTTTGCTCCATTAAAACTCGAGCTTCTGACAGGAGCTAATCTGCAAAATCAATCTAAATGATGAAGACGAGGTTAAATCTCTGGGAGTGTTCAGCCCTGCAATAGTGTGAAGTCACCTGGAAAGAGGGGAGCTTTATCCTATTTGAACTGGGATCACCAAAATGAGGTTGGAGCATGTACAGGTGATTCTGATGTGGAGCGAGGTGGAGAACCTCTCCCACATAGCAAGAATTACTCACGGTGCCTCGGCAGCATCTGCAGTACCTCCAGTGTCATGTTCTCTCTTTTCACACATCCGTCATTCTCACTACAACTATACACGGAAAGGGCAGGTCATCATCACCAAGTTCAAGCCTGTAGTAGGTACTAGAGGTGGAATTCACACTCAGGTTTTACTAACTCCAAAACTTCCCACCCACCCATCAACACTCATATTTCTCAAGGTGTGGAAAATGGGCAGCTGGTGGTAAACAAGTTGATTTCAAATAGCATATGAATATGACAGTAAACAACATTGGATTATATATGAGCAAGTTACTTCTTTTTCAATTTTCAGATTAAATTCTTTAGGTTCCTTTAAAGAGAAATTTTTTAAAATAAGCACGAAACCAAAAAAAATAATGTTCTCAAATGACACAGATTTTTTTTCATTCTTTTATGGGCTATTGAGATGAATGAGCTTCATTTTGGTAGATTCCTACATGCACACAACATTCTTTGATCATTTTCACTCCTGTTACCCCTCACTCCACCCCTTCCCTAGTTTCACACTTTGGAGTATTCAATGCATGTATTTTGATCATTTCCATTTTCCTATTTCCCACATTTATGCCTCCTTCCCCTTCAACTTATTCCCTTCCTCTTGTCTAATAATAGTTTTCCTTCTCCTCTGTTACCTTCTTTAGATTCCACGTATTGGAAAAATGCATAATACTTGTCTTTCTGAGTCTGCCTTATTTCACCCAACATAATTTTCTTTTAATGATATAAAATTATTTTTCAATATTTTTGTACATGAACATTTATGATCCTTGCTAAGATCATATAGGCAAGAACATATAGGGAAAGTGCCAGAGTCAAAACTTAAGTAAAACTGATGACTGATGATATTCTATGGTAAAGAAATGGAAAGAGGACACAGTGTCTTACAAGACACAGCTGATCCCCCTCAGGACTCACCCCACCACCTCTCCTTGCTTCTAGATCTATAATGTGACTTAAGTCCCAGTGGATCCCAAACGGGGACCTATGAGGAGCTAAGCTACACTTCCATAACTGCAAGATTTTTCCAATTTGTACAAGTGAAATCTGGAGAATATGTGTGGGATGGATATGAAAGGTGCAGGATAAAGGAAGAAGGAATATAAAGTAGGCTTGGGTTGAATTTTTTTATATAAGGGTACTAAGCAGAGATTCTAGGTTCCGTACTGTAACCCAGGGGGTTAGGAGGGGCTACATTTCATTGGTTGTCTGAAATGCAGACCAAAATGTGGACGACACTAAATAAAATTAAAATGTCAGAACTGCTTTGGTTTACTATAGACAAACGTGTCCAAAAGCTTAGAGAGATTGGAATATTGGGCTAGATGGGTTGGATAAGGCCTGTTCACCCACAGTATGGTAAAAGGCCATCCCTTTTACCATCACTGTGAAAGAGAAATTTGGTAGGAAAAGCCCAACATCCTTGAAGAGCCCTGTGGTCACTTTCTGTAGGTCAGAAATTACAATAGAAACTGCTGTCACTGGGCCAGGAACGGGATTATTGGATCCCAGTGGGGCCAAAGGCCAAGCATGTTATCATCAAAGACAAGATGGGTGTGTAGTCAGAATAATCTGACTCACAGAGACCTAAACTAGGTCATCCAGGGTCCCTACAAATGGAATCGATGGGCAGCCTACTGTCTCAGATTCCTGTCTCAGCTCTTAAGCAAAAGTATTCTAAAACAAGTGAACAGAAGTCTAATTTGAATCATGAATACAGAGTTGTGGCCTTTCAATCAATTTCCATACCTGAGTCAGTTTATAAACCCAGAACCTTAGGGGAAATCCTCACTGGTGCTAATGTACTAAATTCCTCTCATATTTACTCACTGTTTCTTTTTTTCAGGAGGGTGAGTAGGGGGTTTGACACTTGCTATGTAGTTCAGGCAGACCTTGAACTCACTGTGTAGCCCAGGCTGGCCTCGAACTTTTGGCAGTGCTCCTGCCTCAGCCCCCTGAGTGCTGGGATTACAGGTGTGCCACTATGCCTGGCTACTTACTTGTTCTTACCAAACCTTCTAAGAAACCCAGAACCTCTTGTGAGAAACAGAATCTAGCTCAGGTATAGTAACACTGTTTCATTTTCATTTTAATGTACTACATGATTTATTTCTATCTCTGAAAAATGACTTGAATTTTTCATTTTCAGTGGTGCATGAAGATTCATTTTTAAAGGAACAAATTGAACTAAAAAGAAACCAGTTGATGTCAAAAATATTAAGGAATAGCACAGGTGGTTTTGCAGATAGTAAAAATGTTTAAGAGGTAGATAAATGATGGAAATTTGAGAAATATTCCCCTACAACATGCTATTTTAAAAATCATCATATGAAAAAAATCAGCGTATGTGTAACTGTTAGTAAATTGGGGGCACTCATCTACCACCCACCACGCTCACCACACCTGGTCCATGACTTTAAGTCCAGCCAGAACCGATGAACTCTACCACTGCTAGTAACTTGAAAGGAACCTTGAAACACAAATGGCTTATAAACATGGGAGGCAAGGTTAGGGAGCATTCATTCTCTCCAGTAGCCAATGGAATGCAAATTAAAGCACAAATGCAGCTAGAGTGGTGGTGCACACCTGTAATCCTAGCACTCAGGAGGCTGAGGCAGGAGGATCACCATGAAGTCAAGGCCACCCTGGGCTACACAGTGAGTTCAAGACCAGCCTAGATTGCAAAGTGAAATCCTGTCTCAAAAACTAAATAAATAAATAAATAAATAACAAAAATAATAATTTTTTTAAAAAATTAACTACTTCAACCAGTAGTACCACTTCTAGAAATGTAACCTAAGAAATAATATGGGTTTGAAAAGATCAAACTGTATGTTCCTGAAAATGTTGTTTATCATAGAGAAACATTAGAAATAACTTCTGTGCCCCAAATTGGAAATTGTATAAATCAATCCTAGTTCCCTCATAAAATGAAATATTCTGAAACCATTAGAATTATGGCATTTAGATTGTCTCCGAAAGATGAACAAGAAGCTTTTCTCAGCAGTTTCTACTGTTATGAGAAAGGGATCAGAGGATCAAAAAAACGTGGATTTTCACCTCTTATCCTGCCCATTTACTACTTTAAAAAAATGTAACTTTACAAGGAAGATACTATTTCAAAAGTAGGCTAATCTCATGGAAAAATATTTATGATTTTATTGTTAAATGGAGGGAAATGTGTAACCCAAATTAGATAAATAAATAAAATTTTTTAGTTTACAAATAAATACATATTCTCAGAAAAATATTGGATACTTTTTAAAAATACTAATGAATATTGTTTTTAGAAGACTGAGTTCATCTCTCTTCTCTTAGTAACTACAGGTTACCCAGGTGTCCCAGGATAGGACAGGCCCTGTTCCTGCTATCAGCCTTGATAATAACACCTTGGTTAACACTGAGAACCAAGGAGTGGCCACATAGATGGAAGAGATCTTCGTGGGAATGGTGAACAGTCACCTTTCACTCATTCATTATTTGTTGTGTTCCGGGTCCAGGCCTTGAGATTTTGCTTCCTCCCTAATAAGTAGAGAAATCCACATAGTCAATTTAGAACTCTAGCAGGCACTAATTTAACTCAGGGATGTTTTCTTTGTAGCGGTTTTACAATTTTTGAAGAAGATTGTTCATGACATAACATGGCAACTGGGAAAATTTGTAGCTTTCCTTTCATCTTAGAAAGCAAGATCTGAATAACTTGCTTCCCAGGAGAAAATCTCTTTCTGGGTATGTGTGTATGTGTGCTTGTTTTACAGAAGCCACTGGATGATGCCTTCATACTCCCTGAAGGTTAAAACTTCTCAAAAAGCCTCAGTAAAAGAGTATGTGTCGTAACAGAAGTCATGGCCTAGACTTAGGATTTTGAATCCAGTCCTGAGTTCTAGCCCCATTTCTTAGTTCCCTAGGCCTTGAATCTTTCCAATATAAAAGCCAGAGTCAAGTGAGGTGTCCTGTGCGTACCTGTATCCCAGCACTCAGGAGGCTGAGGTAGGCAGATCACAAGTTTGAGGCCAGCCTGACCTACCTAGCAAGACCCAGTCTTAACAAACCAAAAATAAATAAAACAAGTAAATAAAAGCAAGACCCCAAATCCAAGAGGTTTATCTCCCAATTTGGAAAGCTATCCTGCCAAGACAAAATCAACCCTCCTATTCCCTTTCAAGGCTCTAAACATCCCAGAAGTAGACCAGGTCCCAAGACATACTGGGGGAAGTGAGTAATTTCCATCCTATTGAGAAGACTTTTTTATAGACTGAATGTATAAGGTAATGTAAGTTATTACTAACTTTCTACCAATGTGGTTCTTTAGGAAGGAAAGATTTAATATAGTCAAGTACTGCAGTTCTCAGCCCTGGACACACTTCAGAAGCACCTAGAGAAATTTATTTCTAGGACATCAATGTCGGGCTGAGATGTAGCTCAGTGGTAGATTGCTTGCCTAGCATATGTGAAGTCCTGGGCTCAATCTTCAGTACTGCAGCGAGAACAAAACATTAACGTTCAGGCCTTGATCTTGGCCTTGGTATTCTAAAAGTTGAACAACTGGTATAGTGTAAAGTAAATACTCTCAGTCTGAGGTTGACAAACCTCAGTTCTCAGTTAACTTGCCTCTAACTTGCTGTGTGAGCTCTCAATCTCCTTGCACCTCCATTACCTCCTTGAGATTATTTGTCCTTCCCAAAGTGAGAAGAAGAGAGAAAGATGATTTGCAAAACACAATTTGCTACATATAAATGAAAGTGTAGGGGAAAAGGCACAGAACTGGAAATGACAGACCTTCAATTTGGAAGCTGATAGGTTTTTTCCCCACACGGTTCTACCTAGTCATCATGGCGGAGGCCCAACATAGTGAAGAAACCACAAAATGACACCTTATCACACTTCTTCTTGATCCAAGCCAGACTTCCTGTCCTTCCTTCCTGTGCACGCCAAAGATTCTCCAATCCCCAGCCTGCGTGTACTAGCACGTAACAGTAATCCATCACTGTCAATTAAACAAACCCCTCCCCAGGAGAGAATCTATATAAGCAGCCCCCAGCCCTTTGCCTAGTGAGGGAGCCTCTGCATTTCTCCGCAGACTCTCCTGTGCCCTCATTAAAAGCCTCTTCATACTTTGTCTCCTTCTTATCTCTCTTGTGCTGCTTCAGATTGAGTGCCAAAAAATTCTCAATTGGAAGCTTTTTGAGGGAAACATCCACTAGAGAACCATGCAGCATGATCAGCCTCATTGGAGAGATTGTCCAGCTGACAGCTGAGTTACTGTTACCTCCAAATGCTCTGAGAACCTTGGTCAGAGAAGTGGTGCACCCCTTTTATACGCAGAGCTCTGTAAATTAATTGTACAACTCTAATCCTCTAAAAATGCCCAGGGGTGTATTTTGTAACCCCATCTGGGATTTGCCATCTGTAAATCTAGAACACTGAGTGTTCTGTATGCTTTAAGAGGATGTTTTACTTAACAAGAGACCCTGGGAATGCCTCACCCACAAAGTGGCAATTAGATCAGCATTCATACTGCTCAGAAAATATCCATGCCTGCTGAGATCCAGGTGGGGATCCGGAAAGAGGACTCGCCCAGGGCCATCTCTCCCTTTCTTCCCAGAACCCCAGCACACACCAAGACCCCAAACTGCCCCCAGGGGGCTGTGGGTCCCATCCTCCCCTCCCTGTGATTGTTCTTCCCTACCTCACACCTACTTGGAAAGTAACACAACTGGCACATGTGTAGCAGGTGACATAAAGTAACACTTTACCTTCTAGAGGACAGTGTAGGAGGAGGCACTGAGACAAAACAGCTATACTCTGCAAGCATGTGGGTAGAGGAAGTAATTTCCTTCCTTATCTCTGAGATCCTGCCAAAACAAAGAGCCTCATTTGTGTCTTAAAGTTATGCACGAATTAAGGTATCCAGACTTAAAATATAGCACAAATAGATTTGACTCTCAGGTAAAACCATCCATTGTTTTTGACAGAAGTGTCTCAAACATTGCATGGGATATCCTTAGACTTAGAAAACTATTGGCTTACCAAATTTAACTGGTTATTATATTTATTTGGCAACATTAGCTTGAATAGAACTGCAAAAAGGAGAAAAGAAATGTTAAAGTTCTAAATTTATTGTTTAAGTTATGTAAAAATTGACTAAATTCAAATAACTGGGCAAGTGCATAGCCACTCTGTGGTGATCTGGAGTTAGGGACTAAGAAGTATGTGTTTCCCAGTGCTCCTGAAATGCTATCTAGATTTATTTTGTTTTCTGAAAAATTTAGCTCCAGTTTTGTAAAGTTCTACAACCACTCAGAACAGAAGGAAGTGTCGAAGGTCTTAAATATAAATCCAAAACATACAGAGATTCTTAAAAAAGGAGGCCTGTGTTAAACATGAGCTGGTATTTGGGGCACAGTGTGCCTTTGACATGCTCAGTAAGGAGGTAACTGCCAGTGCATTACACAGTGAACAATTTGGGCTCACGCACACTTATCTGAGATGGACAAGGTGGTTAGTGCAAATGTCACATCAGGAAGTGTGAAACCTGCAGGCTGAGGTCTGGAGTCCTTCACTGTCTTTTGATCTTTGAGTTTATTCTAATGAATAGAAAAGCAGTAGTAACTGTTTTTAATCAAAATTCTTTGTCAGGCTTGCTGTACAACTTTCAGTATCTAATTTCCTAACTGTAATTCAACATACATCTCTCGCTGAGATCCAAGGAAGATTGGTTCCAAGAACTCCACAGACACTAAAACCTGCAGATACTTGAATCGTTTGTATAAAATGGCATATCATTTGTGAACAGCCTACACAAATCCTCCTCTATACTTTATATCATCTCTAGATTACCTATATAACAATATAAATGTTATGTAAATGGTTGTTACACTATGTTCCTCTCTCTCTCTCTCTCTCTCTTTCTCTCTCTCTCTCTCTCTCTCTGGTACCAGGATCGAACTCATGACCTTGCACTTGCCAGGGAGGTGCTTTACTCTGCTGAGCTAAATTCCTGGCCCCCAACACTATATTGTGTAGGGAATAAGTCTGTACGTGTTTAATACAAGCAGCATTTTCTAAAAAAGATTTTGGAGGGGCTGGGGTCCTAACTCAGTGGCAGAGCGTGGAGGAGATGTGTGCTTAGAGCGCACAAAGTTCTGGTTCAGTCTCCACACCGCCTCCCATTTGTAATCCATGATGTAAAACTGCACGGGGCAGAGTCTCTTGTTTCAGTTTATCTACATTATGGATTTAGACCTTTATTCTGAGTGTATGCTTTTAATTGTTTTTAATCTTTCAGTGGTACTTTCTTTTATCTTAATTGTGTTATTATTCATAAATATTTTAGTTTAACATAATTGAACCCATCCTTGTCACTGATATTTTCTTCTCCAATAGAGTTTATTAATAGCCTTTGTTTCTTTCTAAAGTCTTTGTTTCTACGGGAATGTTTACCGTGTTTAGCTATATAACTCTTCTGAAATCCATCATGACCTATGAAAATGCCACGGTTAATCTTGACCTTCAACTTGACTGGCCTGAGAGACCAGGAAATCACACCTCTGGGAATGTCTGGATCTGGGTCGGTCTTGGGGATGTGATTTGGTGTGTACATCTCTGGTCCCCTGGCCCCTTCCTCTCTGGCTCTTCCCTGACTCTCTGCTTACTGTATGTCATGAGGTGGGCATCTTTTCTCTGCCACACCCTTCCACACTGATATGCCTTTGAGCCAACCTGCCATGGACTGAAACGTCTTAAACTGTGAACTAAAATAAACCTTCCCTCCTTAAATTGTGTATATAAAATGTTTGTTCCAGCAGTGAAAACCTGGTTATAAGGAAATCAATGGGTGTATTTTAAAAAGTAAAATATTTTCACTACATCTCTTGAAAACTTAAAATATATATCCAATTTGGATCCAGCATCATTAGTTTACAGCTTTAAATAACTCACTTAGCTTCTTAAGATTCAGTGACCTCAAACCCTGACTTGAAATCATACCACAAAGACATCATGGTACTGGCAACAAAAACAAACAAAAATACAGACTCGAGGATCAATGAACAGATTAGAAGATGCAGAAACAACTCCAAACACATTCAGCCACTTTATCTTTTACAAAGGGGTCAAACACCTTCACTGAAAGAAATATAGCCTCTTTGATAAATGATGCTGGGAAAGCGGGCTTTCGACACGCTGAAGATTAAACCTAGACCCATATCTCTCACCATGCATTAAACTAAAATCGCAACAGATCAAAGATCTGAATATTAAAACAAAACACTAAATCTTTTGGAAGATAGAATAGGTAGAAGTCTTGAAAGCATAGGTACAAGCAAGGACTTTATGAACAAAACTCCAGTTACACAGAAAATAACAACTTGGATCTCCTTTTGCACAGAAAAGAAACCACCAACAAAGTAAAAAACAAAAACAAAAACAAAACAAAGACAAAACCCACAGAATGGCAAAAGTTATGCTAGCTGTTCCTCAGACAAAGCACTAACACTTAGATATCTAGAATATATAGAAAGCTCAGATGAAGAAATATAAACAGCAAATAAATATATGAAATATATGAAAAATATTCAATATCACTGGTCATTCAAGAAATGCAAATTAAAGCAACACTGAGATTTTACCTTGTTCCAGAAAAGATTGGCTATCACCAAGAAATCAACTAATAACAAATGCTGGCGGGGCTGTGGAGGAGAAAGGAACTCTTCTCCACTGTTGGTTGGAGTGTAGACTGGTGCAACCACTGTGGAAATCAGTGTGGAAATTCCTCAAAAAACTAAAACTAGAGGTTCCATTTCATTCAGCTATTCTTCTTGGTATCTTCTAAAAAAGTTAAAAATGTTGCACCATGTAATATATGCACACCCATGTTTATAGCAGAACAATTTGGAATAGCTAAATCTTAGAAACAGCCCAGATCCCCATCAATGGATGAAAAATGAGACATTTTTTGCTGGATATAGTGAGGAAATCAAATTACAATAGAATGAAGTCCCCACTCTTAATCTAGTAGAGATCACTGAATCTTTTTTTGAAGTTAATTTTGTTGGTACATTTTAGATATACATAATGATCACATTCATCACAGAGAATTTGTACCATAGAGAATTTGTACCATCATAGAGAATTTGTATGATATAACGTGATTCTTCTTTTTTCCCCAATCTCCTCCCTTCCCTTCAACTCCTCTTTCCCTCATTATTTACAAAAGCTTTATTTTCATTTTTTTCTTGTATTCTCTTTTTTTTCTTTTCCTTTTCCTCCTTTCCTACTCTCTTCTCCTTTGTTATCCATTTAAGATAAATCTTCTAAATGTTATAGTGTTTGAATTTAAGTTGTATTTTTGTATATTGATATCAAATTGTATCACTCTTATTTACTAGTGATTCTTTTCCTGCAGAGAAAACAGGAAGCAGGTGTGTTAGATATAGCAAGAAAACAAAAAACAATTTTTTTTCTGAGACAGAGTCTCACTATGTGTCCAGGCTGGCCTTGAACTCACAGTGATCCTCCTGCCTCAGCTGCTCATGTGCTGGGGTTATAAGCATGCACCACACATCTAGCAGAATAAAGCCCACGTTGATTCTGAAAAAGCAGACCTGTACCCTGAACTGTGTTCCTAAAACTGTGTCTTTTAAAACTGTTGGAACACTCTGGAAGCAACATCATTTTTCTAAACCAATAAATATGTTTTCATTGAGCTTCTATGTTCACACTAGATTTTAAAAACAAGACGCTTGTTAAGAATATAATTAAAACACACACATACACAGGGATGCATGCATGCAACTCTGCTAGAGCAAGAGATAAGAGACCTAGGCGTGGATCCCCAACCCGCCTCTTGATTGGAAAACAGCCACTCCACATATGTGGACCTCAGTATCTTCTGGACAAAAAAAAAAAAAAAGAAGAAGAAGAAGAAGAAGACGTGTACAGGAATGAATAACTTTAAAGTCTGATGGAAGATTAGTCTTGTTCAAACATAGATATGTCCTATTTCAAGGAGAATCAAGAGCTGGGCATCATAGTACACAACTGTAATTCCAGCTACTCATGAGGCTGAGGTTAGAGGATCACAAATTCAAGGCCATCTTGACTTAGTAAGACCCTGTTTCAAAATACGAAATGAAAGAGTTAGAGATACAGCTCAGTGATAAGAGTATCCCTGGATTCAGTCCCCAGTTCCATAAAAAAAGGATGAAAAGAAAAGTCCATATATAAACTTTGTACTTATGAAAACAGATAATTTGCTGTTTACAAATCACTCTGTGTGAGTGTGTGTGTGTGTTTATGTGGTGCCAGGCATTGAACCCAGGTACTTATGCGTGTCAGGCAAGAACTCTACCACTAAGCCATATCCCCAGGATGTACTCTTTGTTTTAAAAATTCCCCCAAAGACATGAAAAATGTTTCAGCACATTGGAATGGGCAATGATTTTTTGGATAAGACTCAAAAATATGGGAAACAAAAGGCACAATTTAAAAATGCAATCATATCAAACTAAAAAGCTTCTGTTCAGAGTGTTAAAAAAAAACACAACAAAGAGACAACCTACAAAATGGGAGAAATATTTGCAAACTATACATCTGAGTATAGTTTGTTAAATATCTAGATGTTAAATATCTAGAACATGTAAGGAATTCAACAAACTCAATAGCAAAATAATAATAATAATCTTTTTTTAAATGAGGAATTAACCTAAATACAGTAGATGTTTTTCAAAAGAAGACACTGAAATGGCCAACAAGTTTATGAAAAACCCTCAACTACTAATCATCACAGAGATGCAAACCAAAACCACAATGAGATATCACCTCATTCCATAAGAATGGCTATTCTTAAAAAGACAAAAAAATAGCAAGTACGAGTGAGGATGCACAGACCCCAACCATTATGGAAAACAGTATAGAATTTTCTAAAAAAATTTAGAAGTAGAACTACTATATGATCCCATAGCCCCATATATGTCCAAAGGAAATGAAGTCCACATGTTAAATAGATATCTGTACTTGTATGCTCATCGCAGCACTACCTACAATAGCCAAGAAATGGAAACAACCTAAGTATCCATCAGCTGATGAGTGGATAGACACTGTGGTACATATACACAATGGAGTACTATTCAGCCATAACAAAGAATTAAATTTCATCATTTACCACAACACATATGGAGCTGGAGATCATTATGCTAAGTGAAATAAGCCAGGAAGTGTACCATGTGTTCTCATTCATATGCGGAATATAAAAATGTTGGTCTCATAGAAGTGGAGAGCACAAGACAGTTAGCAGTGGCTGAGTAAAATAGGAAGGGGGAGAGCTTGAGCAATAGATGCTGAGTTACAGTTATATAGGCCTAAGACAATCTGGTATGCGATTGCATGGTAGGATGACTGTGGAGATCAGTAATCCACTGTACATTTTAAAAAGCTAGGAGAAAGGTTCCAATGTTTTTCACCACAAAGAAATGATAAATGTTGAAGGAGCTATGTTTAACCTGATTTAAAAATTACACAATGTAAACATATAGGCAAAAAATCATGTAGCATCCCATTAATATGTAAATGTTTATATATCAGTTGAAATTAAATTAAAAGGAGACAAGATGGCAGACTGGTAGGTAGCGGGAGAGAGACCCTCTCTGAGAGAGACAGCTCAAATGCCAGAATAAAACACCCTGGAGAGACCCAAACAGAAAGAGATAGACTCTCACAACCCAGAAAGAAACGAGAGCACAAAAACCCGCTCGAATAAGAGGTCTTGGGGCTACTATTAGTGAAGATAAGATCAGCGAGCACGGCACCTGTCTCTAGACGCCTGAATTCCGCCCGACCTGAACAAGCGATCCGAGCCAAAGCAACTGGCTTGAGCCGCCGGAGCGCGGAGCTGAACAGCCCGGTGTGCAGCTCGCCGGGACCGGCACTGCACATGACCCACCCAGAGGCACCGTGAATTCCCAACGCAGCTGCGCTGAAGTCGGAGGTCGGGCAGTCCAGCAGTTCTCGGGGACACGGTGAGTGATGGCAATAAGACCCTCCCACGGGAAAGGGGAAACCAACCGGACGACATGTTGGATTTGGGCAGGACAGCCCTAACTCCATAAGGAAGTGGCTTCAGCTGGTTACTCCCCTCGCCGAGCAGATTGGTGGAATCTGCTTGGACTAGGCCACGCCCCTCGCGGGGACCCAGTTACTTCCCTGAGATCAGTGCACACTGATGCAGTGAAGGCCTGCAAAGGTTGACTGGCCCGGAAGGGAGGAGCTAGAGCACACTGCCCGTGGGTGAACTCTAATCTCTGATAACCTATTGAAGAGAGCTAAAGTTCCTAGCCTGCGCCCTCTAGAGGAGCCTTAAACAACAAGAAAAGGGTCTGGGAATTACACTGTCACTTGTATGGAAGGAACCAAAAACATGACAAAAGGGAGAAATAAGAAAACACTCCCAGCCCCCAACCCTGAGAACATTGATCCAGGAGAGGTAAATACAAAAGAGACTGAGGGCAGCAAAAATGTAACATCAAACAGAGCATTAGTGGACATAAAGAGCTATATTCAAGACCTCATAAGCGGGACCAAAACTGAAATATTAATTCAAATTAAACAAGAGATAAGTAGATTAATAAAAGAAGGGCTGGGCACCTCTCAAGAAGACACAGACAGAAGAATAGAGGAACACAAATGGAGAGAAAAATTTAATGAAGAATTCAGAAAAAACCTAGAATTTATGAAGCAGATTCAAAGGGATT
>PVJX010032370.1:0-20472 GCA_004027295.1 Dolichotis patagonum
TGCCATGATTCTGATAGGTTTTCCTTTATAGGTGATCTCTCTTTTCTCTCTAACAGTTTTTAGTATTCTATTCTTATGTTGGATTTCTGGGATGGTGATTATTATGTGTCTGGGTGTAGTTTTATTTTGGTTATGGCTGTTTGGAGTTCTATATGCTTCACTTATCCAGATGTCAGTTTCTCTTCTGATGTTTGGGAAGGTTTCAGCTATTACTTCTGTAAATATCCTCTTGATATCACTTGGGCTGTCCCCTTCTTTTTTATTTATCCCTATTAATCTTATGTTATTTTTCTTTGCATCATCTTGCAGGTGTTGAATTGTTATTTCCTGATTCTTTGTTATTTTTAAAAGATCTTGTCTTTCCTGCTCACTGGCTGTAATCTTATCTTCGAGGTCTGAAATTCTATCTTCACTTTCATTGAGGTGGTTTTTACAGCTTTCAATAGAATTTTTGATTTCCTGTATATCTCTTTGAATCTGCTTGATGCATTCTGTTTGTTTCTTATATTGTTCTTTGAGGGATTCTATCTGTTTGCTTTGTTCCTGTAATTTTTTAGCTGTGTTTTCACTAGATGTGTTCACTATTTCTTTCGCTATTTTTATCAATTCTTCTTTTACCGGGCAAGTATTTCTGATTTGAATTTCTCCATAGCTTTCCCTATTTGCATATTTATCTCATTTGATATCATTTCAGACATTTCAGGTTCATGGCTTCTTTTTTCTTCTATGTACATGGCTTCTAAGCTTTCTTGGGGAGTGCTAGGGCTTTGAGCCTGCCTTTTGGTCTTTCCTTTTGTCATTTTTCTATATTTCCTTACTTTGAGCTGTGTTCCAAAGCATTCTTTGCATGTGTGGCAAATTACCTCTTACACCCTCAGTTCCTGGAGGGGCAGTGGCTCCCCCACAGGCTCTTGGCCTCCTCACAGGGTCCTAACTCTCCTCTGTGGGCTCCTGGCTCTCTAATTTGTAAGGCGAATGCTGGGTGTGGTCAGCCTGGAGCCTGTGGAATCTCAGGCAGGGCAGGCCACTGTGCTTCGTCCCAGGCAGGTCTCCAGGCGGTTCCCTGTGAGTGAAGAGTGGGCCTACAGGCCCAAAGAGTCAGGCCAAAATGCTGGTTTCTGCAAGGTTCCCGGTCCCAAACAGACCTGGCCAAGATGCCTGTCTCCACAATATCCCCAATCCAAACAGCCCAGGCCACTCTGCGGGTCCGAGAGGTTCGGTTCCCAAAGAGACAGGCCACGATGCTGGTCTCTGGGAGACTTCCTGCGGGTGAAGGACGAGGCTACGGGCCCAAAGAGACCTGGCCCAGATGCAGGTCCCCAGGCAGTTCCCTGTGGATGAAGGGCGGGCCTACCAGTCCCAAACAGTCGCGCCAAGATGCAGGTCTGGGCAGACTTTCAATCCAAACAGCCTGGGCCACTCTACAGGTCCCAGAGGTTCGGGTCCCAAACAGACAGGCCACGATGCTGGTCTCTGTGAGCACAAAGCAGATTTTTAAAAGAACTTTGTGTTGAATCAGTTGCTAGCAAGAAAGAATTTACTACAGACACAACCATGCCCTGCTTAATGTTGACCTTCATTTCAAAATAGTTCCTTGTAATATTAACTACTTTGAGTTTTCTTCAGAAAAATTCTAAATCATATATATCTAGAGCTTCTCATGGTCCCATCCATCAGCTACACTGTCCCAGTTCCCCACATCACCCACCTGGGGTTCATCGTCCTGTTGGTTCTAGAACAAGATCTCAGCAGGGTCTGACTCTTGAGTGGAGTTGTCTCATGCAGTGATGTTGGTGTCATCCACTCCAAGCCCTCCTCTTCCTCTTCCCACTCATCTTCCTCCTCATCTTGGTCCTCTCCTCCTTCCTTGCATGTCCGCTGGGTAGTAGACCCATGGCAGATGGGTCATACAGGCTCACAGGGAAGGACATCCCAGGGTTTGTCCATCCCAGCTGCATCCTCCCTCAGTGCTGGTGCTGTCCTCTTCTCTGTTTTTTTTTTTTTGTTTGTTTGTTTTGTTTTTGTTTTTGTAGCCCATTTAGAAAAGAATTTGTCACTTTCTGATCTTTCCAACAACCAGTGTTTAGTTCCACTGATTTCTTTTTACCTGTTGTTTTAATGTTTCCATTTTATTTATCTTTGCTTCAGTATTTATTTCCCCTCCCTCTTTTAGCCCTACATTCAGTTTGCTCTTTTCTTTCTGGTTCCTTAAATTGTAATAGACAGACTATATCATAAAACACAAATTAAATCCCAATATATTGAAAAAGACTGGTACACAAAGTAATTCCTTTGACTTTATTACATGATGTTGGAAGTCACTAAATGATTTCAAGATTTAGGTATTGTGAATTCTGCTGCAGTAGCCATGGGTATCCATTATGGTTTGAGTCTGAATGTTCCCCCAGACCCTCATGCACCCATGGAGTAAGGCTTCTAGAGTTTGTGAATGACTTGTGGTCCAGTGCTGGGATTATGGATGTGAGTGCTACAACCAGGTGGATGTGGCCTACACACAATATAAGGGACAGAAAGAGTCTTCTCTCCACCTTCCTTCCACTTTGCACTTGTTGCTTTTGCTATCTTCTGGCTGTGATGAGCTGTTTGCTTTGGAGCCAGCCAAGTATGGACTGAAACTTTAACAGACTGTAAACTAAATAAACCCTTCCTTCCTTCACTTTAGGTGCCAGGTATTTTGTTCCAGCAATGAGAGAAAAGTAGCTAACACAGTGTCTATGTATCACTAAACTATGATATTAACTCTTTCTGGAAGATACCTATAAAGAAAATATCTGGATCAAATATAATTTCTAGCTTTTTGAGGAAGCTCCATACTGATTTCTATACTAGTTGTACTAGTTTACATTCCCACCAACAATATACAAGTATTCCTTTTCCTCACCGTCTCGCATATCTTAAATGGCCAGCTATGTTGAGCACTTCTTCATGTATTTATAGGCCATTTGTACTTCTGTGAAGTGTCTGTTCTTTTCACTTGCCCTTTTTCAATTGGACTGCTTATTTTGGGTAATGTAATTTCTTGGAGTTCGTTATATACTCTAGATATTCATCCTCTGTAAAAGGAGTAGCTGGAGAAAAATTTCCCCCATTCTTTCATTCTGCTCATTGTTTCTTTTGCTTTGCAAAAGGTTTTTAATTTGATATAATTTCACTTGTTGATTTTGGGTACTATTTCTTGTGCAACTGGGTCTCTGTTCAGAAAGTCCTTGCTTATGCCCATGACTTAAAATATCTTTACCCATTTTATCTTCCAGCAGGTTAAGTGTTTCTGTTTTAACATTTAGTTGTTTGACCCATTTTGATTTTAATTTAGTGCATGGTAAGAGATATGTGGCTATATTCAATCTTCTACATGTGGATAGCCAGTTTTCCCAACACCATTTATTTGTTTTGATACCAGGGATCAAACTTATGACCTGACGCTTGCCAGGCAGGTGCTTATGCCACTGAGCTAAATCCCCAGTGCCAATGCCACTTATTAAAGAGGCTGTCTGTTGTTCAGTACATGTTTTTAGCCTCTCTTTTGTTTCCAGTTTGGTGATGTTTGTATCACTATAGCTTTGCAATATAACTTGAAGTCCAGGATTATGTGTCTTCCATTTTTGCTTTTGTTACCCATGATCAGTTTTAGTATTTCTGGTCTCTTCCAGTTCCATATGAATTTTAGGATTGTTTTCCCCAATTCTGTGAAAAATGCTGTTGGAATTTTGACTAGGGTTGCAGTTAAATCTGTGTATCAGTTTTGCAAATGTAACCATTTTGACTGTATTGATTTTGTCTATCCAGGAACAAGGGGATATCTTTCCACTTTCTAATGTCCTCCTTGATTTCCTTCTTTGAGTACTGTAGTTTTCATTATAGAGGTTTTTAACCTGTTCACAATGGGGCTATAGGTCATATATCTTGCTGCTAGACAGCTCTAATTTGAATCCCATAACCTTATGTAAAATAGCTGCTTGATTGAACAGTCAAGCATGTACTACTGGTGGTTCAAACCAGTGGACATATATTAACTTCCTTAGGTTAATTCCTAAGTATTTAATTTTTCTTGGTGCTATGGTAAATGGTATTTTTTTCTTAATTTATTTCTGTTGGTTCCTTATTAGTGTACATTAAAGATCAAAGAAATTAACTGAAAAAGAATATTTTATGAAATTGTGTTCACTCTAAACAGATTGACTGTCCACCACACTGAAAATACTAAAGTAGCGATGAAATAAAGTTTGAATTAGTCAAGTATAAATATTATATATGATGTATCTGTAGATGTTATTATTTTAATGTAATTGGGTCTATGGTTTAGAAAATTACAAATAAGGAAAGTAGATATTTTGGGTTTACTTTTTTTTATAAGTTTCTTCATCTTCACGTGGCACTTTGTTTTCCATTACAGCTCGTCACAGCCACGCTAGATGGGAAACTCCAGCTGTTCCTGCCTGTGTGACCGCTGGCCTGCTGGTACCAGGAATGAGGTTGCAGTGTGGTGACAGTACAGAGCCCCCGCACATCGCTCCGGAGAGTGTGGTGTGGGTTCTCACCGTTGGGTTCCCTTTCCACAGCCCCTTCTGCCCAGTGTGCCCCACACTCGCTTGATGGCTGGCTGAGTGTCCCCTTTCCTCAAGGGTCCCTCCTTGAAAAGCGGGAATGGCACCCAGTGCTTTTACACAGACTGGAGTGAAGTTAAAGCAGAATATTCTTCAATAAAAGAGAAATTGGCATCTGTTTCACCATTAGACTTTGAAGGGAAGGGGAGAGGGAAAAAGAAAAGTAGGGGGAGAGAGAAACAAGTAGAAAGGGAGAGAAATATTGAGGGAGGGAGGAAAGAAGAAATGGAGGGAGAGGAAAAGAGAATGAGAGAGAGAGAGAGAGAGAGAGAGAGGAGAGAGAAAATACACAAATACATTTAGGCCTGCTGATGCCCACACTGCGCTCTCCTTGTGGAGCTGCGGTCATCACAGTGCACATCTTGGCTGTGATTGATGCCAACTGCCTAGACAAGTGCCTCAGATCTCAGTGGTATTTTTAGGACTCAACTGACATCCCAGAGCCAAATCCTTAATATACCTTAAAAGACTCAGGATACTTGTGGGACATTCTCAGTTCCAAAGGCTGCAGCACTATGTCGGGGGAGGGCTCCAAAGTCCTGTCTGAAAAGGTCCAGACACTGTACAACCCTTCCCTTCCATGAAGCTGAGGTGGGGAGTGAGCCACCTGGAGGGCAGGTGACCTCTGCCTGTGCTGATTTTCTCCATGGAAGGAGGTGGTCCTCTGTGAACTACCTCCGGGGAACCTCCTGGGGCTCCTGGAGCCTTTGCGGGAACTTTCTCACACTGAACATGAATGTAAGTATATACTCTTGTACCATTTTAGAGAAATACATGTGGAATGACTATTTTCTCTAGCTCAGAGTTATCTAAATATTTTTATTCATTTATTTTAAATACAAAGTTTTCCTTTGTCCAAGTGAAATTCATTTAAAACAAGTTCCATTAATATAGGAATGCAGCTTAGGGCACGGAAGGTCATAGAATTGTGTTTTAATATTTTTAATTTTCAGTCTATCATTTAAAACTTACTATTTTCAATTGTGATAAAATATATGTGCCATGGAATTTACCATTTTAATTATTTTTGATGGTACAATGCCTTGGTTTACAGATGAGGCCCATAGATGAGGCTTTGGGGAGTGACTGCACCATGGCTGTGTGACCCTGGATATGTCCACTGGCTGGTGTGTGGACAGACGGTGGACCCACCCTGGGTGTGGTCGCACTAACCCATAGGCTTGCAGCTGGATGGAATAAAAGGGGCAGAAGGAGGAAAGCACAGTTTCCTGCCTGCCATGCCGTGAACTTTTTCTCCTCTGCCACACGCCCTGTAGAACCAGCCAACTACAGACTGAAACTTTTACAAACTGTAAACTACAATCAGCTTTTCCCCCTTTAACTTGTGGGAGTCAGATATGTCGTTACAGCTATGAGAAAGTTAATAAGACAAGCAGTGTGAAACATATTTACATTACTACAAAAATGTCACCACTGTTCATCTCTGAAATTTTTTCAATTTTCAAAACTGAGAATCAGTACTGATTAAAACAGTGACCCCCTGTTCAGCTCTTACCCCAGCCACTAAAAGCAATCGTGCTACTTCTGTGTCTATAAATTCATCTACTCTATGGACCTGAGGTTCAGGGAAATCACATGGGACTTGTCCTTCTGCGTCCAGCTTGTGTCACCAAGTATGATGTCTTCATTGTTCTCTGTGTCATAGTGTGTTGCACATTTCCTTTCTTCCTACTGCTGAGCAATACTCCACTATGTTTGCTTATACATCCACCCACTGGTGGATCTTTGGACTGCTGCTTCCTGTGGGAGGCAGTGAAAAATGTTGCTGTGGACAGGATTTGCCACCGTGTCCTCAGACTCTGGCTTTGACTCTTGGGTGCGTGGTCAGGAGTGTGATTGCTGGAGGTGTGATAATTCTATTCTTCATGTCTCGGAGAGAACCATAATGTTTTCCACGGTGACAGCACGAGTTTGCGTTCCCACCAAAAGCACACAGACATTCTGTCATTTTCAACACACCCACTTTTATGTTTGGCTTTCAGAGGAAATACTACTTTCTGATTTTTATCATTTTTTTTGGTTTTGTGTAAATTTTCTCCGAAGTAGACCATCATTCCAAGTATGCCAAATTTGACTCTATGGAAAAAAAAATCTAAATAATGATTAGTGACTGAATGATATATTAAGAAAAACTTGAATATAAAAATTTTCATTATAGAGTTTGAAGGGAAAACAGGACATAATAAACTTAGAAAAGCTACTGCTAAGAGTCGTGTGCATTCCACACAGACTATGCCCCCAAGGACTTGCTGTGACAGCCACGGCCAAGAGGGCAGGGGGCATAGGAAGAGGGGTAGCCCTGCCTTGGGGACCCCGAAGGTTCCTGCTGGATCAGACCTATGATCTTTAGGACACAGCAGGTGTGGCCACTGTTGGCTCCCTCAGAACTCTATCTCAATGCCTTTGTTTTACAGTATTATATGATATTTCATGCACTCACCAGGTATAGTCATGTGAATGTGTTTGCTGCTACCTTCCACAGGGAGAATAATAAAAACAACATAATTACATAGACTTGATTAAAATAACAACACGATTACATAGATTTGATTCCACTTCGTCACCTCTTTCACAATAGCCTAAGAAGTTTGATAGGCTTTATCATTATTAATGTTATCCTCACTTTCCAGATACTTGGCCACAGCCGTGCTGTAGGAGAGGTGATGTGATTCATCTGGAAAGGCCTCCACTGTAGCTCAGCATCCTAGATCCAACCAGACTGGGAGAAGGTCTCTTCCTAGGGCTTGGGGGCAGACACATTCCAACTGTACTTCATCAGGCTGGGGACAGGCTCTGGGAGGCTGATTTCTCTGGAGTCCAGGTGGCCAGAGGGGTAGATCTGGACATGAACCAGGTCACCTTGCCACTGTGGCTTTCTGCTTGGTGAAGGTCACCCACAGCAGTAGACACAAGAACATAAGCAGGCCATGACCAACTGCTGCCCACCTTGATGTCCACACTGTCCCCTCTACACTGAGTCTGATTCTGCTGGGAAGAAGAGGGATGAGCCACAGTGCAGTCTCCCCCCCCCTCAGTCTCTAGCCGTTAAGGATCTTTTTGATATTTTGAATAACAGTGTGATTCATGTTCTGTGGCATGTATCATGGGCTTGCACAATGTTGACACATCTGTATTTTTCTAGACATCAAAGCAAGAATGTGATTGTGGTCCCCGGCCTGACCACAGAGGGGTGGTCTAAGCCTTCTGGAACAAAGAATTTCTTTCATTTTTGACATTTCAAGTAAGCATTCTCTGCAGATGTGGGAACTTACTCTTTCTCCCCAGCTTCAGGAGAATCAACTTCTCATTTGCAGCCTAGTAGAGGGGGTGCTTCCCCCATGGCAGGGATGTCCTCTTTGTGACTGGTGGCCTGATCGGAGGCGAATCCAAGTGAAAGGACAGGCACTGGCACCCGAGATCCTACACACACGGCCAGCAAGTAAAAACTTGCCAAAACTCTTTTGCAAACACCCAGTGGATCTTAGTGGGCATGTGATTAGACTGAATCATTTAAAATGACCAATATTCAACTGTTTGTGACTAGCAGAAACAGCAGTTTCATGTGATTCTTCTGAGTATGTTTTTCATAAAGAAGAGTGGAACATAGAACCCTGCTCTCTCAGTTGCATTTCTGATTGCTGAGACAAAATACCCAAAACTCAAAGTTAAAGGAAGAAAGGTTTATTTAGCTCACAATTTGCAGAGGTTTTAGTTCATAATTGGCTGGCTCCAAGGCTGAGTAACACATGGCAGAGGGGTAGCAGTTCTTAGCAGCAGAAGACATCAAAAGAAACAAGAAGGAAAAAGACAAGCCTCTTTCTGTGCTTTATTTTATATCTAGTCAACTAGGATTAAGGTGGTACTAGTTCAGTCAGTCGACTGATTCACAAATCACCCACCCTTAATCCCAGCACTGCACTAGAAATTAATAACACACACTAGATTCAGCCACCTCAGAAAAACTCTGACTGCATGAGGCTTTGGGGGGACATCGAGACGTAAACCGTAACACCTATCTTTCTCCCTCTTTCCTTCTCACTTCTCTTCTTCTATGCCATGCCCTTATTAGGGATAACTTGCATCAGTTCCTTGTTCTGTAAGCACCTCCTCCAATATTGACTTTGCCACATGAGGCTTTGTAGTACTCTGAGCTCTGTTGCTCCAGCACCAAAGAGATGGACTACAAAATCTAGAATGTGTGATCGATTCCTAGTGAAATTCTGGGATTCAGGGTGCTGGGATTAAGGATGTGTGATTAGTAAATCAGTCCACTGATTGGACTGGCACCACCCTAATCCCAATAGACTGGATACAATATAGGGGACAAAAAGAGGCTTGTCTTTTTCACTCTCTTGTTGCTTTTGCTGTCTTGTGCTGCATGAACTGTTACCCTCTGCCATGTGTCACCCTGCCTTGAAGCCAGGCAGTTATGAACTAAAACCATTGCACGTCATGGAGGATGTACCATAGAGATGGTCACGAAAGCATTGCACACTAGGAAGATGGGCCAAAAGGGGACATGGGACATTTTAGGAGCTCTCCCAGTGACCTTCAGGCAAGGGGACCACATGATGAGGTGCTGGCCCAGCTGCTGTGGCCCCAGGACAGGGCTGTCAAGTATGCATTTCTAGAATCTCATCTTTGATCCATGTTTGATGTCACATCTGCTATACTGTATGTCAGAAAACTACCACTTATTCCATACTTTTCTTTTACCTCAACAGATTGAAATGTGGAATTTCTTAAGAACTGCTCTGGAGTTTATACCAAATCTTTGTATATATCATGGCAGGCAAAACATTTGAAATCAACTCTTTCAAGGACTGGGTGCAGAGGAGAGATGACAATGAGTAGCTTTTACTCTGTGGACGTTAATGAATTTCAGAGTGTAGTGATCTATGTAAAATGCAGGGACCTTGAATGTCTGACCTGTGATAAGTGTCATGTAGCCTAACTTCTGGGTAGCACAAAATAACCTGAGACACTGCCGTGTATACAAACTGTCATGAAACCAGAGCTTGAGAAAAATGACCCCAGGCTTTGAAATAATACAGTTGTAGACAAACTATACGTTAGGATATATGTGACTTATTTTTTAGTTATTTCAAGCTGAGGATGGTGTATGCTGTGGATTGTGATGTCATAAGGAATCGGAAAATGTTGGAGAAGTCTTAGGACGGAGTTAGTGTGCAAAGCCTTTGCTGTGATAGTGCCACAGAGCTGCCATATCATACTGAGCCCCTCACTCCGGGGCCCAGCTCGGGCTATGGTGTGGGGCAGAGTCTTTGAGGTGTTATATGCACCTGGCACTTTTTACTGCTCACTCTGCTGGTGGGCTATGAATCCAGCTACCTGATTTATCCAGGACTGAACTCAGATCCGTACTGAGCTCTTTTTCCGTTTTACTGCAGTGGCTTAAGTGAAATTTGGAGCGCCATTTTAATAGGTGTCCAGGGCAGTCCTCCACAGCATCCAGCTGTTTAGAGATAGCGTGTGTCCTGGTGATGTAGAAATGAATTCTAGTCTTCATTTTCTTCATGCGTTTCAGAAGCCTATCTGTGGAATGAGGCAGCAGTTCAAACAGATACCCTAAGCTTGGCTCATTGTCTGCACTCGTTTTGGGGTCCCTTACATCAACAGTACCCTCAGATACACCCTACGCAACTGGGCCTCAGTGAGCATGGTCACTTTGCCCTCCCATCTCTCCCCCCCCCAGCCCCTTCTGGGCAAGAGTCCACATGCCATGGTGAGAATAAGGTTGAGAAAACTTGCTTTCAAGGACACAGCTTTGGGTTATCACACACCAGATTCAGGATCAGTGCAAGAATCTCAGGTTGGAGAAAATATATAATGTTGAAGTTTTTATCACAGTGGTTTTGATTTAGTGTGCATGTATAAAAAGTGAATTTAGGCTTCAGCTTGATTCATTTTATTTTATTTTATTTTAAAGAGAATAAAATAAAAGAGGACAGAATAAAGCAAATCAGAACAGAACAATGCAAGCAACACAGCAATTCACAAGACAACTGGATATCAACAGCAGCTACCAAAATGTCTCTTTTCTTCGAAATAGGTGAGCATACCTTCACACACAATAATATCAAACATAAAAAAACAGTATAAAACCATTCAAGAGAATGAAAGCATTATAGGACATTCAAAACCAAATAACAGAAAATGAACAATGGCTACTATAATATTTCACTTTCCATAAAAATTTGTTTATACTATCACACATATTAAAATTCAGTAAGACACAACATGATTGAACCAATGGAAATAGAAGAACAAAAGCATAGTAGGACTTCAAAGCAAGATGATATTAAATCAGCAATGGCGGCCATAATGACTTGTTTTCTTCAAAGTAGCTGTTCATACCATTGCACGTAATAAAATGAAACAAAACAATAAAACCATTCCAACCAATGAATGAAAACATTATAAGGGTCTAAAGCAATGTAATGGGGAATCATGATTACCCTAAAATCTTATGTCCTCATACTATTTCTCACACTAGGGAGACTATTCAGTATTTGTACATGTGAGTTTGGTTTATTTTGCTTATGATTATGGCCTCAAGTTGTGTCCATTTATTTATAAACATCTCAATGTGATCATTCTTTATGGCTGAGTAGTACTCCATTGTATAAAAATGCCACAACTTTTTTATCTGTTTTTCAGTTGATGGGCACTTAAGTTGTTTCCAAGATCTGGCTATTACAAATTGCGCTGCTATAAACATGAGTGCAGCTTCAGCTTGATTTAAAAAATATTTTTACTGTAATATAGTGGGAAAGCCTTTACTTATAATTTTCATTATTTTCTGGTATGAGATATTCTTAAATATGGTTCCTTGTCATCCTTCCATCCATCCATCCACACTTCCCTCTGCCCTTTCTCTTCTTCCTTTTCTCCTTCCTTTCTCATTTGCTTGGCTTTGGCATTAAAATTAATTAAGTGGTGGCATTTCATAATGAATTGCTGTTTTATTGAAGAAATTTAAAGCAATTATACCTGTGTCAAAAATAAATTGTTTCATTAAAAACTATTGTAGGCTTTTATATAATCAGAAAATCTCTAAAAATATTTTGATCACTTATGTAAGAAATCTATTTTGTGACTTTTAAAGTTTAAATTACAAAATAAGTGTATATTAATATTTTTATAATTACTAACTTATTCATGAAGTGTTTAGTTTCTACAAGTTTTAAATGCATTTTGTTTTCCATTATTCTGAAAGATGCAGATGGCTTGATTTCTTATTGAATATTGATTTTCAATTTTCTGTTATTGGAAAGTACAGTAGTTGCCTGAAATATTTTATCTTTAAATATATTTAGTAATGCCCAGTAGTTTACATCCCAACATTAAGGAGATTAAGGAGATTAATTAGGGTGACATAAATGCAGTATTGCAAATGAGACCTCTTGTTATACATGAGGCTGTATAAACAGGATTTTGTTTGTTACGTCAACAACCTTTTTCTTTCTTGGTGTTAATATCCTATTTGTATTAAAATCTTATGAAAAGGAGTAAATTGTGTCTTCTGTTTCTGTAGTCATTGTTTCTGTGCAGAAAAGTGGACTTTGAAAGTGTTTCTAAGCCTGAAATAAGAAATAAAGTTATTTTAAGAGATTGGTTACAAGATTACTAAATTGAATTTAGAAAGCCAGACATGAAGTCACCCAATCAATAGCCAAAGCTGAGATACCCTGCGCAGTTGTGGAGTCACTACCATATTTGAGCACAGAAAATACGCCTCCTCTATAATACCGTACTGCCGAAGACACACAGCCAGTGATACCCAGGGGCCTGTGAAATCAAACATGTTCATTGCACACCAGTGACTTACACAGATGCTAGTGATTGTTCGTTAATCGCATTAAAATCCCTGAAGAGAGACTCTGGAAGAACTTAATTTGTCCTGAAGGAAGTATTAAACAAGCAGCTGGGATGAGTATCCACAGCAGAGATCGAAGGCTGAAGTGAAGGAGGCAGATGAAAACCACCTGCCTCCCACCAGCCCGGGGCTGTGAAAAGAGGGTGTATTGGCCTCAGGCTGAGGGTTTGTTCTGAAAATCCCAGGGCTCGCATTATACAGTTTTAATCATAGACAGAAGTGATCTATGCAGAAAGACTAAAACAAAAATAAAATTGCCAGTAAATCTGACTTCCATACTAACAAGTGATGTCTAAGCAATGAATTACTAAAGCCCAAGCTATTGTTGGTCCATTTCTAGGTTTATAAGAAGAAATGGATCCTATGGAGCATATTAAAAGAAAGTTTTTACTAACATGGCTGATGACCCATGGAAGTTTTATGAAACATCTGTTAGAAGAAGAAAGAATTTAAACAAAAGAAAAAAATGTGTAACAAATTTGTTTAAGATAGTATTGTTTTCAAAACATAGTTTACTCCAGTGAAACAGTTGAGGGCCAAATTACACACACTTGAAATCTCTTAATATGTAACGACAACATTTATAAGTTTGAAGTAAAATTTCAACTTTGGAAAAATGTCAAATACAGCTCCTATTCATATATAGTTGGTGCTATAATTTGCATCCTAATAAAGAAAGAGAAACATTTGCATATCTGATGAAGGAATTCATTACTCTTTTTAAAATTTTTTAAAAATTCCATTGAATTAGAAACTCTTTTATCATTAGAAAATTACCAGCATCATAAGAAAAATGAAAAAGTTGAATGTATAGACTTTCCACACACTTGAAGCTCATTCGAAGAAATCATTTTTTCCAGTTTTTATTTAATGGCAAAACAAGACACTTCTGTCAAAGAGCAGTGTGGCAGCCCACCCGCTTTTGTAGTCAGGGGTTGCAAGGAGAACAATTAAATACAGGACACAGAATTTATAGCATTATTTTATGATAGTCACCCAGAGTTAAATACAACAAAATACAGGAAATCTGTCCACAACACTGAAGACCCGAGGAAATCCAGCTGAGGGCCTGGTCCCACAGCAACGTCCTGCATGAGTCCATCTGAAGACCTAGAGCCCATGACAATGCCTCCTACAAGTCCAACTGGAGGCCCAGGGCCCATAGTAATGACTCAAGCAAGTCTGTTTTAGGAATCTGTGCTGGGAAGGCACAAAGGTCACCAGCGGAGGCTAGAAAATGTGTGCCAGCAGTGTGAAGGATCTGTGCCAGCAGGATGAGGGTTCTACCCTGGAGCCCAGAAGTGACGCTCAAAATAAGGACCAAGCTCCCCTGAAAAGTACCACAGCCATCGTTAGTGACAGTGGGGTCCCAAGCTCCTCCGATGAGAACAGCCAAATACTTATCAGGAAGCCAGCACAAGCTCCTCCAGAAGAGCACAAAGCTCCAGACAGCAACACTTAGGGGAACCTGCAACGCCAATGCTCTTGCGCTCCAGGTCTCCTTTTATGCTGGCAGCTTTTCTCAGGTGGGCCGTCTACGTTCAGCACCACGCTGACCTAATTCAGCTGGTGTTAAATTGACCTCCAATTTTTAGTCTGTAACACCCCCCAATCATGAGAGTCTTCTTAGGAATATGGGGACTGCTGTGTGGACAGTGTGATTGGTAGAGAGTCACAAACCTACAGAGATACAAGAAACATGGCGTTGGTACAAAAGCAAATACATGGATCAGTGGAACAGAATAGAGGGCGCAGAAACCACCCCGAGGACATTCAGACATCTGATCTCTGACAAAGGAGCAAAAAACACGCTGGAGGGAAAACGTCTCTGTAACAAATGGTGCTGGAAAAACTGGTCACACATGTGCAGAAGATTGACTTTAGATTTATATCTATCATCATATGCTAAAATAAAAGCAAAGTAGATGAAAGATTTGGATATTAAAACAGAAACAATTAACCTGGTGCAAATTAAAACTCTTGAAGAAATAGTTTTGAACAGAACCCAAATTACAGAATAAATAACATTCAGATTCAACAAATGGAATTATATCAAGTTAAAAAGCTTTGGCATAGCAAAGGAAACAACCAATAAAGTGAAAATTCAAACTACAGAGTGAAAAAATGTTTTCTCAAGCTACTCCTCTGACACAGAACTAATGTTTAAAATATATAAAGAACTAAAAAATGTAGGTCTCCCAAAATAAAATACTTGATAAAAATTGGCAGTTGAAATTAACAGGTACTTTTCAGAAGAAGTACAAATGGGTAATAATTACATGAAAAGTGTTTAACACCATTGACCATAAAAGCAGTGCAAATTAAAACACACTGAGATTTCATCTTACACCAGGAAGAATAGCTACTGTCAAGAAATCAGATAACATGAGAATGCAGGCAATAAGGAACACCTATAAATTGTTGGAGAGAATATAAGCCAGTACAACCACTAACGAAACTGGAGATTTCTAAAAAGCCAAAAATTCCATTAGATCCAGCTACTCACTTTTTAGGTATTTTCTCAAAAGAATTAAAAACAACACGTTAAAGGAATTCTTGAATACCCATCTTTATAGCAGTACAGTTCATAATCCTAAGTCTTGGAAATGGTACAGATGTGCATTAACAGCTGAATGGATGAAGCAAATGTATTTACACACAATGAAGTATTACTCAGCCATAAAGAAAGATAAATTTCAATCATTTATAGGAAAACCAGTGCACATCAAGGCCATCATGTTAAGTGAAATAACTGATATGCAAGTGTAAATATTGCATGATTTCTTGTATATGAAAAACCCAAAGCATAGCTAAAGAAAATAAAGGAAAGACATTACAAAATAGGAAGATAGATCATCTAGAAATGGGAAGTACTAGGCATGAGTGGGAGAGAGAAAGGGAGGGAAAGGGAAAGGAAAAAGCACACAGATATGTTATATAGAAGTTCCAAAGCTCCATGATGAAGTCAATCATGTACAACAGACGCTTTCTTTCGCAGAAAATTAAGACTTAGCCTGTTCTGTAAGGTAGGTAAGGCCAGGATTCGCTGATTAGGGCCGGCATTTTTTTTTTTTTTGTAGTGGAAATTGAACTCAGAACCTTGCACTTGCCAGGCAGGCGTTGTGCCCTGAGCCCAGGGCTGACATTTTTGATCTCTACTGTTCAAGGCTGATCGTTTTCTAGTTAGGTCTTACTTTGGGGAAAACAAGAAATATACTAATAAAAACTTACTGTGAACAATTCATTTATAAAGGTGGATGTAAAAGAGTTTTATGTGCAGGAAGAAGATGCCAGTTAAAAACTGAAAAGACTGGGAAGTGCTGTTCAAATGTAAAATATTAGGGGCTTCCCGTGCAATATGTTTGTCTTTTCTTCTATGGATTAGCATTACAGAGGGCAAAAGGCGTGGGCCTTCTCCAACCTGCTCGGTGGAGATGTTCCATTCTGTGGTGCCATGCTGAGACCTATGTGCCCACTGCTGGCTGGAAATATCAAGTCCTGGCCACAGCCATGGAAAATGGAGCTGTCTGTTTGACCCCCTGCCCAGGCCAGCATCTAAACCACATGACCCCAAGTGCACCCCTGAATGCCTAGGTTTTGTGCACCCTTCAGCTCAGTTCCTTGTTCCCAAGAGGAAGCCCATGTGAAAACTACCCACTGTCTGTTCCCCTGAGGCGGGCTGCCCTCAGGAAATTCTCTTGACTCCCATAGTCCGTGAGCCCTGGAAACAAACCTCAGCCAAGGTTTTCCATGTCCTGTGTCTCTGACGAGTGGGAGGGTGTGGAGCTGGAGGATGTTCTGGGGTGCACGCAGCCAGCCCTCCATCAGATGTTGTCTCATTCCATGAGCGACAGAGCCCACTCACTAATGGTGCAGGGCCTGGACAAGGCTCTAGCTGTCTCTACATTTCTGGGTTCCATGAGAGCCATCTGCAGCTGCCAGATCCCTGCAGTGAGGGGACCCTACAGAGGAAGGCAGGTGCTCCTGGCCCCAAGCCTCTCAGTGCCTTTCACAATTCCGTTTCACACCTGCAGTTCAGGACCAGACTGACAAGAGATTTCCATGCCAATGACTTATCTTGATTTTAATATTTCATTTGTAGTAATAATAGCATCCAATATAGCGCTTGCAGAGTGGTGGCCTGGTTGCAAGCCTTTCACCATACACGTATTACTCCTTCAGTCTTCCCAGAACCCTAACACAGTACCTTAATAGTCCTACTCGACTGCCAAGGAAATTGAAGCAGATGATGATGCATTCTGGGCTAGTTGCTGGGATGGGAGGAATTGTCCTTTAAACAGTCTGTCCCTGGGGCAAGTTTCATGATCACTAAATGGCAGTGAGGACCCAGGAGAGGAAAGTCACCTGGGGTAGTTTAGAGGGTCCAGGAGGGTTTCCCAGATGGCCAGGGGCCCAGCAAAGCTCCCAGGGTAGATGAGCGATTTTCCTGGCACAGAGTAGAGCTGATGCACTATGAAGCTTTGGTTCATTTCAGATGGATATAAATGCAGGGACATTTAGGACTCAGGAGTCGAGCTCATAGCTCCAGTGCACATGCAGGGACTCTACAATAGCGGTTACACTTCTCTTGTGTGGTTTGTGATGTCTTATTTTTCTCAGCTGTGTAGGATTGGGCTTGCTGTTATTTTTATTTGTACGTCAAGATGGTGCTGTGCTGAGATCTATGTGTCCACCGCTGGCTGGAAATATCAGGGTTCTTCTTAGCCCTTCCCATTTTCAAGTAATTTATGTTCAACCTGAACTTGGGAGGTAAAACAGCTGTCATGGTCTTCATTCAGAAAATGGAGACCCAAGAGAGCACGCCTGATTCCTGTGTGCAGGGAGCACTGCCTGCCTCTGAGGGAGGAGGAGGACCAGAAGGGCCCCTCCAGTACCTCTATGGCTCAGACTCCCTGGTGGGTTTTTTTTTTTAAAGAAAAGAAATAAAGAACAATGGTAAAAAATTTCAAAATGAGATTGTAGGAGAGTAACAATGGTTAGTAAGTTACATATTGTTTTCTTCAAAGTAGTTGCTCATATTACAAGATATAAGCATGAAAAATTGGTCACACAATATAGGCACAAACCTTTCTTTTCAAGGAACTAATAGCAATAAGTAGTATAACAACTATTTTGTGGGTATATATATATATATATATATATATATAATTTTTCCCTTGCTTCTTTTCTCATTTCTCCCATTCCAGTTTGTCTTTCCTTTTGAACACTTTCTTCCCATTTATAGTATCTATTGTACATTTTGGATCTTATTTCCTCTTAGTTTCTCACACCAGGGAGACAATATGATGTTTACTCATTGAGTCTGATTCATGTAACTTATGAGTATGGTCTCAAGTTGTATCTATTTCCCTACAAATGTCTCAAGTTTATCCTTGTTTATAGCTGCATAGTACTCCATTATATCAAAAGATCACATCTTTTTAATCCACTTCTCAGTTTATGGGCATTTGAGTTGTCTCCAAGATTTATCTATTACAAATTGTGCAGCTGTAAATATGGGTGCACATATATCTCTGTGGTATGATGTTTTTAATTCTTCTGGAAAAATACCCAGAAGGAGAGTAGCTGGATCAAATGAGTCTTGTAACCCTAGTTTTTTGAGGAATTTCCACACTGATTTCCATAGTGGTTGTACCAGTCTACACTCCCATCAACAGTGAAGAAGGCTTCCTTTCTCCACACAATCTTTCCAGCATTTGTTATTGGTTGATTTCCTGATGAGAGTCATACTTTGTGGGGTGAGATGAAATCTCACTGTGATTTTAATTTGCATCTCTCAAATGAACAATGATATTGAACATTTTTTTCACTTATTTATTTGCTATTTGTATTTCTTACTCTGAGAAGTATGTGTTCATCTCAGCTGCCCATTTTTGGATTGGGTCTTTGAGTTTGGGGGTTTGACTTTTTTCAATTCTTTTTTTTTAATTTTAAAAAGAATGAAACAAAACAAAACAGAACAAAGCAGATTAGAACAAACAATGCAATCAACACAGGACTTCAAACCAAGACAATAGGAAATCAACAGCGGTTACCATAATGTCTCTTGTTTTCTTAACATATCTTTACACAGAATTCAAAAAAGACTTAAAAAATAGTATAAAATAGTATTGGCTGGCCTTGAAAACCAGGCAATAAGAAAATCAACAATGGCTACCATAATGTCTCTTGTTCTCTTCAAAATAGCTGTACATACCTTCACACATATTGAAATCAAATAATAGAAAACATACTAAAACCAACCAAAACAAAGAATAAAAGCATTACTGAACCTCACAACAAGATGATAGCAAATCAGCCATAGCTACCATAATGTCTTGTTTCTTCTAAGTAGCTGTTGATACCATCATACGTAACAAAATCACTTCTTGTAAACTCTTTAGGAGAAGTTCTAGGCATGTAAAAGCCTTACAGGTACATCTATCCTTTCTGTTAGAGGGAAAAGCAAAACAAAATAAAACATTAGAGAATAACAAGAAACAAAAGAGAGAAATAAATAACAATAACAAAGAGCCCAAAACAATGACAGTATAGGCTTTCAAAACAAGATGGTAAGAACATAATTAGGGTTGTTACTTTGCATAGTTATCTTCAAAAGAGTTACTCATATTACCAGATATAAACATGAAAAATTGTTCTAATCCTATGAATGTTAACTGTTTTGTTCCAAGAACTAATAGAATTAGTAGCACAATCATCTTAGCTATCTTAAGTGGATATATACAAATTTATATCTTTTTTTCTTTTCCCTTCATTCTTTTCTCCTTTTCTCTGAGTTATTTTTCCCTTTTATGCAGTTTCTTACCCTTTCAAAATATTTATTGAATAGTTTGTATCTTATATTTTTTTCAATTATTTTCTTTTTCTTTTGGGAGCAGCGATCAAACTCATGACCTTGTACTAGCCACGCAGGTGCTTGTGCCACTGACTTAAATCCCTGGCCCTTTTCTCATTCTTTATATGTCCTAGATACAAGTTCTTTTAGGGACACCTGGATAAAATTTTTTTCCTCCTGTATAGTTTTTCTTTTCACTCCGCTGTTGATTTATTTTGATGTGCAAAACTTTTTTTTTCCATTTTATTTTAAAGAGAATAAGACACAAGAGGTCAGTACAGAGCAGATCGGAACCGGACAACATAGGCAACACAATACTTAACATTAAGACAATCGGACATTAACAATAGCTATCACAATATTTCTTACTCTGCTATAGTTGAGCATAGTTTCAAATACAATAATATCAAACATAACAAAAAAGTATAAAACCATTCAAAGAGTGAAAGAATTACATGGCATTCTGAACCGAATAACAGAGAATGATCAATGGGTACTATAATATCATTTTCAATAAAAAATTTCATTTATACTTTCACACATATTCAAATCCCAATAAGACACAATGTGGTAGATAGAACCAACGGTAGTAGAACAAAAAAAGCATGGTAGACTTCTAAGAAGGATAATGTTAAATCAGCAATAGCTGTCATAATGTTTTCTTTAAAACAGCTGTTCATATCATCACGTATGATATAGTCAAACAAAACAGGATAACACCATTCCAACTGATGATTTAAAACTTTGAAAGACTTCGAAGCTATGAGATGGGGACTCATGCTTACCGTAAAATCTTATATACTCTTATCAAATCTCATATTAGGGAGATTATATGGTATTTACCCTGTGAGTTTGGTTTATTTCACTTAAAAGAATGGTCTCAAGTCGTGTCCATTTATTTGTAAATATCTCGATGTGATCATTCTTTATAGCTGAGTAGTACTCCATTGTATAAAAATGCCACAACTTTTTTATCCATTCCTCAGTTGATGGGCACTTAGGTTGTTTCCAAGATCTGGCTATTACAAATTGTGCTGCTATAAACATGGGTGCACATATATCACTGTGGT
>PVJX010032371.1:0-20472 GCA_004027295.1 Dolichotis patagonum
TTGACCCAGCTATTCCTCTTCTAGGCATATTCCCAGAAGAACTGAAAACATCATACCACAGTGATATATGTGCACCCATGTTTATAGCAGCACAATTTGTAATAGCCAGATCTTGGAAACAACCTAAGTGCCCATCAACTGAGGAATGGATAAAAAAGTTGTGGCATTTTTATACAATGGAGTACTACTCAGCTATAAAAAATGATCACATCGAGATATTTATAAATAAATGGACACGACTTGAGACCATTCTCTTAAGCGAAATAAACCAGACTGACAAGGGTAAATACCATATAATCTCCCTAGTATGAGATTTGATAAGAGTATATAAGACTTTATGGTAAGCATGAGGCCCCATCTCATAGCTTCGAAGTCTTTCAAAGTTTTAAATCATCAGTAGGAATGGTGTTATCCTGTTTTGTTTGACTATATCATACGTGATGATATGAACAGCTGCTTTGAAGAAAACATTATGACACCTATTGCTGATTTAATATTATCCTTCTTAGAAGTCCTACCATGCTTTTTTTGTTCTACTACCGTTGGTTCTATCTACCACATTGTGTCTTATTGGAATTTGAATATGTGTGATAGTTCAAAAAATTTTTTTTCTTTTTTATCAAAAATGAGATATTATAGTACCCATTGATCATTTTCTGTTATTTGGCTCAGAAAGCCCTGTAATTCTTTCACTCTATACATGGCTTTATACTATTGTGTTATGTTTGATATTATTGTATTTGAAACTATGCTCAACTATAGCAGAGTAAGAGATATGGTGTTAGATACTGTTGATGTCCAGTTGACTTAATGTCAAGTACTATGTTGCCTATGTTGTCCTGTTCTGATCTGCTCCATACTGCCCCCTTTTGTTTTATTCTCTTTCAAATTTAAAAAAAAAGAAGTTTAAGAAAACCTGCGAGAGTTATTACCCACTTCCATCCAGATGTTTTAGTGAGATAAGCCCATTGAATCTCCTCCAAGCTGGTCAGACCTGGTCTTACAGGTGCCCGGGTAGGCATGTACACACAGCACTCATCGTGGAGGATAGCACACTTCCCAACTTTTGCTGCTTTCAAAGCATCCAATGTCATGTGATGTTGGAGAACCGCCTTTCTCATAAGATAGACTTCAGCAATTAACACTTTGGCTGTGTGATTAAGGACTTTATCAAGATAATGAGCCAGAGAATCTATGTGTCAAACAACTTCTCTTAATTCCAAGGAGTGGATAGAATTAGAGGTCAGACTGTTATGATGCTGGAAAACCCTGCAGAGCCTTCGGTGAGGTGACACAGAGAGGTTGGCTGGTCTGTGCAGAGCTTTGGTCCACCGCCATTGCATCCAAGGAAAACCCAAAGTGCATCAACCAATCCAGCCAGGGGGCAGCCAGGGCCATATGTTAGTGCCACAAAGCCACTGGGTGCCATTAGGGGCAGCCAACCTTACCCCAAGTCTTGAGAACCAATCAGTAGCAAACCAATCCCCTGGCTGTAAAACAATAGTATGCTGGCACAATTGCGAAGGGATCCAGCCCAGGAATTTGGAAGCTATGGACCAGAAAGAATGTAAGGGGTTCTGCTGTTCCCAGCAGAGTGGGGCTGCCTGGCTAAGGTGTCCAAGAGAGGGGGTGAGCCACAGCTGTTCATCCCATACTTGAATATAACCGTCTTTGTAACGATGAGTTTTGTCTCTGATTACATGGAGGTTCATACACTTGGAATGAAGAGACTTAGAAAATCTTTTAATTATGGCATCAGTTTCACCTTTAGAAAAGTTTTCCACTGCCCCTCCTGGTTTAAGGTCATATTGATGGGCCACTGGGATACATCTGAACAAGGAGCTCTACGTAATACCATGGACTCAGCTTGTGCCTCCTGGATATAGCAGTGTAGCTTCTTCCAGTCATTGCCCTGAAGTGGTGAGATCCACCATGTCAATGCTACGGTGCAGGAAGCTGGGAGCAACCCACACACCCAGCTCGGTTCATGTCTTGTGTCCTGAGCATATTGTCTGGCGCAGGCAAGAAAGGAATTGAAGTCATCTTAAGTATGACCAATGTGGGACAAAACACCCGGAGGAGTAGGACATAAAACATGGTTAAACATGGGGTCACAAATGAAATGCTTAGTTGTGTGAGGCCCTTTATAGTCATGTCCAGGGAAGACTGTAGCTCTTCCAAGCACAATGGGGAGCAGCGGTAGAAGGGTTAGAAGAAGGCCCAAGGTACAGTAGCTCTTGTTGGAAGGTGTGGGGAGGAAGTTAAGTATTTACTTAAATGAAGTGAGCTTCAGTGGGTGTTTCCCAGAAGTTCAATGTGCCAGGATGGTGGTATCTCTGGAAGGTCTTCTCCCCACCAAAGTTGGACTCAAGAATAATGAAGCCAGTTGGCAATCTCTGGAGTGTTGACAGCTGTTAGAGAAGACAGAAGCACAGAGATTACCAAAAGGAATTAATCATTGATTTTGTGGAACCTCTCTATATCTTTTAATAGGAAAGAATGTTCTAGAGTGATAGACAGGCTTTTGCAGCTCCAGGAAGATTGGTAGTGATACCTAAAAACACTATTTCTCCATTGCCTCTTGGAATGCATAAGACAAGTTAACCAGAGAGCACTTTAAATGAGAAGATGGTCCATCTGCACTCCAGTGGCGTCACTGGACTGGGGAGGAACAGATGGCTAGTCCATCCCTGTTGATATGTTTTTGGGTGTGTCCTTATTGGCCAGAAGGAAAATGGTGTCAAAACAATTTACTCCATTTTAACATGGTAAACATTCTAATACGGGCAAACACAAACGCTACATCAGCAGTTTATTCCATGCTTAAAATATTAACTCATTTATTGACCAAATGAAATCTACACATTTATCTATACATCTTCTTCACTTGCTATTCTATAGTTTACATTTAATCTAAATATGTTTGAGACAGTTAAATTGTAAGGTCATCCCGAGTGGCAAATCCTCTAGCTATCCCATTACCACTACTGCCTTCTGTGTTTTCCTGGTAGCCCAAAGACTACTCCAAATAACTCTCAGGAATTGATGGAGCTCAGTGGCGATGGCAAATCTTCTAGAAACCCAGGGCCCAAACTCCACTTCAGAACCAATTCATTCATTCCAACATGCCAGCACTATAAGCCTGAACATAGGGATTTTAATTGACAAACAACAAGGCAGGCACTAAAAGCAAAACATAATAACAGAGCCTCTCGGGAAACACCCAGCAAACTGCAGCATGTGAGCCACAGATTAACCAACATGCACTGAGCATCTTGTCAAATACCTGTAAGGACAAGGAACTAACACTACTTTCCCAAATCATGAAGTCATGTGATGTATACCAAAATATTACAGCAGCTTTTGGTTTATTGACACATGAGCGAGATTTCATCCATGCTGTGGGCAGAAACCAAAGCAATCTCAAAGCAGAATGATCAAACTAAGGTTAGGAAAACTAGTAGCAGCATTCCATTTTTTGTTGTTGTTGTTGTTGTTTTGTTGTTTTTGGTTTTTTTACCACAAGCATTCTTACCCCACAAAGTGGCCAATGAGACAACAAAAGAAAACTGTGAAAACCTAGGAATAGATGCCTGCAAATCCAAACTCAACAGCCTGAGACATCAAACTCAGTACAAAATATCTTACCTAGGGGACAGGGGTATCGTTGTGCAGGAGGGTACTTGCTCTGTGAGCAAACGCTGTTTGTTCACGTCCTGGTGCCAAAAAATCAATCAATCAATCAATCAATCAAATAATCTTTCCTGAAGCATATGGTCTCACCAGCATCGGATTAATTCCAAGTTCAGGGACTATTGTAGCCCATCGTGAACTCAAGGAAATGAAGGTTACAGTCTTCACCACAGAGAGGGGAGGGGACAGAAAGAATATGAACTGATGAGAGGAATCCCACCTTACCACACTGTGACTTAGAGATGCAGCTCAGCACCAGAAAGGTGCTCTCGGGAAGCCTGGGGAGCCTGGGAAGCCCTGGAAGACCGGTCCCCATGGGCTGAGGAAGCAGACCCTGCATTTCTTGTTCCTCAGTTCTTTGAGTCCTTGATGAGAGGGTGCAGGCCACAGGTAGGATGGGCAAAGCACAGGTCTGATTTGTTGGGAAGCAGGTAAGGATGAGCTGCAGCCTCAAGGAAGGAGGCGGTCCCTGGTCCCTGTCACCAAGCCTTCAGTGCCTGTGCAAATCTGGTTACCTTTTAAGGTGTGTAAAGAGAGCTGGTGTAATTATTATGCTTATAAGCACTTTTACCTAGAACTGTACTTTGGAATTGCAAAATGTCTCTCTGCTCCTTTTAGATGGTCAGTGTTTCTTTAGGAGCTTTACTCATACAAAGAATTTTTAAAAGAAAATTTGAAAAAGATAAGTTTTTGTTTAAACCAGATCCCAGCTAAGCCAAGGGAGGCGTTGAAAAAATACCATTGGGCTGTGGGCAAGGTGAGCAAAGAATATAGTACACCTAGTTCTGGAGTGCAATGACCAGGTGCCCAGGTGTCAGAAGGAATACACATGAAGAGTAACCTTAATATTTCACTATGGTCCATGTTGTCACTTTCAACCCACGACCTAATGCATGACTGTAAATGTGTTACAACTTGAAGTCTTTCTGGAATTAACTGGCAGTGTGTGCTGTTTGGAAACCCCACCCATTCTTCAGCTCTGCTGAGGTCTGACCAAGGTTGACAGTGCCATGTCGTCTCCTCACTTACATCCATGACAGCTGACGAGACACATGTCCTCCTTTGGACACAGCCTTCCCTGTAAGTCATCCTCCAACATGTCCAGACCCTCCATTCTGAGGATCATGTCTCTGCCCACACCGACTGTAAAGTGGCTACAAAACATGTTCAGATCACCAATGTAGCTGATGGTCTTGATGTTGTTGTTGTTATTGCTGTTGTTTCTTTACTCTAGTTAGACCTCCCTGTGAGAGAGGCTGGATCAAAACTCAAACTCTACCCCCTTTACAGAGGGCAATTCAGCTCCATCCCTAGTTGCATTCACACCTTAAACTCAGCTTAGACCTGGCTGCCCAGCTGTCCTTCTGAGGATCCACAGCGCCATCTAGCAGCCAACAAAACCTGGACACAATAACCATCAGCATCAAAGCTGGAAAAGATGGAGGTTCAAGGACCAGGCCTTACTGTGTTACTTTGAGCAAGAGTTTTTTTCAAATATTTCTTTCAACAGCTGAAATACAGCATATGAATGCTCTAGGGGTGACACAAGTCACGAATTCATGTGAAGACATAGGGAAGCATGGCCTGTCCCCACTTTTCCTGTCTGTTCCCACACATTTAAAAGGGGAAGCCACACACGTATCTTACCATAGACTGTTCATGTTTGTGAAGTTAGTTCAGTTGACTGTGTATTACATTTTCCCCAAAAATTTGAGTTGGTAGAATTTTTCTCTTCAGTCACAGGGTAGATTTTTCTAGGCATGGCATCCCTCAGGCTGAAGGTCCCATGTTCCAGTGAAACAGAACTGTACCAGCAGCAACTATAGATCCAGATGGGCCCCACAGTCCAAAGGAAAAGCACCGTTTTTGTGTCACCGTGCGCTGTGCGGAAATCATGCAGCAGACGCTCTGCCTGCAGTCCGCAGGCACAAAGCCCTGGTGTGGGAAGAGCTGCTGCAAGTGCAGCCTCTCCAGCAAAGGGTGTCCTCTTCTGCTGCTGAGATCAGCTCTGGACTCCCTTCTGAAGACTCCTTGGAGGGAGGGCCTGATGATGCAAACCTGCAATTCCAGCACTTGGGAGGCTGAAGCAGGAGGTTCTTTGCAAGTCCAAGAACAGTCTGGGCTCCAAAGTGAGCCTGAACTGCAAAGTGAGACCTTGTCTCAAAAAGACCAGAAAAATTATCTACATTTTGCTCTTATTCTGAGACTTTGAGGGAGACTGTGATTAAGAGCAGTAAACTGAGTGATCTATGAGAGTAACTTTAGGAGAGTTAATGTTGAAGTGGTGCCATGGGTATTGCTGGGAGTGCTTATGGTGCTCTAATTTGAAAATCAAGAAAAAAATAATGTACAGCTGCATAACTGAAAAATGTTCACATTTGGTCAGAAAAGAAGCCTTGATAACTTTGGAACCTGCAAAGATGGAGGAGAGAAACACGTTTGTTAAAAGCATTAATATATGTTAAAAGACAAGTAGATCATAAGAGTAGAATAGGAAAAATACCTTCAGGAAATATGAGGAACCAGTAAGGCCCTGCTCTGTGCAGGTGAAAACTTGCAAAGGCATAAAGACTTTGCTTGAGAAGAGAGCCCCAAAGCACCCCGTGGCAAAGGGGCCCTAGAAAGAACGGATCCCCAGGGATTCAGTCCACCACGTGTGGCCACCCAGGCCTTGGAGGTCCCTGGAGGCTGCACAGGCTCTGCTTCTCCAGCAGACACTGGCGTCATCCGCACTGTGCTTTCCTTAGCTGCATGCAGAGTAACTTGGGGTCGCCAGCCTTGGGAGTTACTGCAACTCCAGGGGCACAGAACACATGGGTGGTAACAGGACACATGGGTGGGAAAATGCTGTGCTGTCATCCCAAGGATGCCTAACAATTCATTGCTCAGTGTTTTGATACTGAGTGCTACCAGAATTACAGTGTTTATTTTGGCTGGGAAATCAGGCACTCTCTGAAATATCATCTAATTCCAAGGCTGAGGCAGCAAAAGCACTAACAGCATATTTGGAAATAAAGCTGGGAAACAGTGCATTCCAAGAATATTGTTTTGGGAGTAACTTTTGATACATATTTGATTTCTTATCAAAATGTCTCCGATATCCAGTTGTACCAGACGATGCTCTGAATAGCTCCATGGGATAATGACACAAACAGCGTGGGCTTCAGTGACCTTATCTACAGCAGGTGGCTTTGTGTTAATAAAATATTATCAGCCCTGTTTCCACAGCTTCTGGACAGGTGGAGTGCACAAGCCATGAGTCAAATTATTCAGAGGACCTGTCAGGCCTCTATTGTACAAACATAGACTTGTGTTCTCATTTTCCCTACATGCCACAGTATAACAGTGATTCACATATAACTTGCATTGTGGTAGGCATTAAAAGTAATACGCAAAGAATCTGAAACACAGGAAACTGTGTCTGTGCTACACATAACTACTGTGCCCTTTAACTGAGATTTCAGCATCTCCAGATTTTTATACTCTGTTGTCCTAGAACCTAGGAACAACTTCAGGGAGCTCTTTTCCATGTGGCATATAATACCTCTTTGGTTACGTGCTCATGGGGAATTAGACAGTGTAGGTGGCCAGCAGAAATGCAAGTGCTCCACTTTCATGCCTCATGCCTAGCTGTGACAGAACACTCCACCTAAGACACTGCCTACATTATATGGGGCAAATAGTCAAATGTCAGTACAATAGAATTTTACGCTTATAACCACAGTCACTGTCACCTTTGATCCCAAAGTCCCCACATACAAATAGGTAACCACTATATGTAGGAAAAACCTAACAACTTCCCAGTGTCTTCAGTTTTCATTGTCACAGGTGTACCAGGACCCCAAAACACTGTCATGTATGGGTGTATGCCAGTATCTAAGCAGCTAATAAAAGTTGGCATTCTACCCCTGCTTTTTTTATAACAGAGACTTTTTATATTGTCCACACTGGCCCTAAGCAGCTAAGCTGATGTGATTCTTCTACCTCTCAAGTAGCTAGATGTACACGTAAGTGACACTGTGCCTAGCATCCCCTTTCATTGATAAATATTATACTCCGATTCGCCTCTGGTGTGGGCTGGGTGTCCTTGGTTCTAGTGCTAAGTGTAACATTTGATCTGAGCAACTTGGGTTTGCAATCTCCTTTTATCAAATAAATACACCAGTCAGGCTGCTTAGAAGTTCCTGGTCTTCTTCTATAAGTGTCCTTATGGGACCAAATATACATATCTGTGAGAACAAAAACTGCACATTTTGGTTACAGTTAGTCTTGGGGACTGTGAGAGTACTCACTTCCAAAGCTACAAGACCAAGACAATGAAGAACAGGTACAATCTCAGAGACGTGGAACAGTCTGCCACAGTCTATTAGCAAGAAGCCAGGTCCTGATACAGTGAGAAGCCAATCCCTTACTTCCTTGGTCTTTGTTCTTGATGCCCTTGATGAAAGCATTCAGGCAAGACACAGAAGACACAAATAATCACTGGTATCATTTATTATAAAGCAAATAAAGCAAGAATCACATCACCCCACAAGTACTTGGGCACTGAGTACAGATTTGGATACATTTTAATCTATGCAAAGGTTATTCCTGCTTATGGAACTAGGATAATTACACTGATTATCAACCTTTTTCCTGAAACTTTACTTTGACATTGCAACATGCAGTTCCCTTCATTTTAGATCGTCAGCATTTCCTCAGAGGCTTTGACCATGTGAGGAATTGCCAAAAGAAAATGTATGAATGATAAATTCTGAGTCTAAACTAGTTCTCATCCCAATTCCAGAGGATGAATTAAAAACAGCCTTTCCTGATGTCATTGGGCTCCAGATATGTCAGCCAGGAACATCAGAAGGAACCTGCACAATGTGTACCCTTAAGATGTCACTGTACTCTGTGTGGTCAATTAGGCTAAAACTCGAAAATTATTATAAATGTACTATACCTTGGAATATTTCTGTAATCAACTAGCAATGCATTCTCTTTTAGACTCTCCACCTATTCCTCAGACTTACTGAGACATACAGACAGACTTCCTATGGTTCCCCTCTCAAGAATGTGACCCTAAATTCATTAAGGTATTGGGGCGACGTGTCATTCTGACTGCTTCCTGCTGAGTGTGGACGTCGACGGGAAGGAGTTAGGTCCATGCATTGGCTGAATTTGAGGTCAAGAGACTATGGCAGGGGGTGCAATATACATGACTGGGTGAGCATGGAACAGAATCATCCGCACATAGACAAACTATAAATTAGAAGAAATAAAGATTAGAACTAATTTTACCAAAAGTGGTCCAAGTAAAAGAAGTATAACAACAACACCAGCAATAGTTATGAACCATTTCCATTCAGCTGTTTTAGAGAGGTAATCGCAGAACCTTTCCTTGAAGGTAGTAGGACCAGGTTTTATGAGCTTGTATTTAGGCATGTACACACAGCACACATTTTTGAAGATGGCACATTTCCCATCTTCTGCTGCTTTCAATGCATCCAATAATATCTGATGTTGGAGAGCTGCCTTCCTCATAAGTTGGACTTCAAAATCTAGCAAAGAGATCTCTTTGGCTGTGTGATTAAGGACTTTATCAAGATAATGAGTCAGAGAATCTATGTGCCAAACAACATCGCTTAATCCCATGGAGCAGGTAGAATTAGAGGACAGACCACCATGGTGGTGGAAAACCCTGCGGGCCCTTCTGTAAGGTGACACAGAGAGGTTGGCAGGTCGATGCACAGCTTTTGTCCACCACCCTTGCATCCAAGGAAAACCCAAAGTGCATCGGCCAATCCAGCCTGGGGGCAGCCAGGGCCATAGATTGCTACCACAAAGCCACTGGGTGCCATTAGGGGCAGCCCAACGTACCCCAGGCCTTGAGGACCAATCAGTAGCAAACCAATCCCCTGGCTGTAAAATAATAGTATGCTGACACCATTGCGAGGGAATCCAGCCCAGAAATTTAGAAGTTGTGGACCAGGAAGAATGCGAGTGGTTGTGCTGTTCCCAGCATAGTGGGGCTACCTGGCTAAGGCGTCCCAGAGAGGGGGTGAGCCACAGCTGTTCATCCCATATTTGAAAATAGCCATCGTGGTAATGATGATTTTGGTCTCTGATCACAGGGAGATTCGTATCATTTGAAAGAAAAGACTCAGAAAATCTTTCAATCATGGCATCAGTTTCATCCTTAGAAAAGTTTTTCCCGTGCCCCTCCTGCTTCAAGGTCATATTGATGGGCCACTGGGATACATCTGAATGAGTGGCTCTACGTAATACCATGGACTCAGCTTGTGCCTCCTGTATATAGCACTGTAGCTTCTTCCAGTCACTTCCCTGAAGTGGTGAGACCCACCATGCCAATCGGGAGGTGTTTGAAGTGAGGAGCAGCCCACACACCCAGCTCGGGTCATCCCTTGCATCCTGGGCATATTGTCTGGCCCAGACAAGAAAGGAATTGGATTCATCTTTAGTATAACCAATTTGGGACAAAACGCCCAGCAGCAGTAAGACATGAAACATGCTTAAGCAAAAGGTGACAACTGAAATTCTTAATAGTGTAAGACCCTTTACAGTCTTGACCACAGAAGCCTCTAGCTCTTCCAAGCACAATGGGCAGCAGTGGTAGAAGAGTTTGAGGAAGAACCAAGGTACATTTAGCACTTTATTGGGAGTGTAATGAAGAAGTTAAGTATTTACTTAACTGAAGTGGACTTGAATGAGTGTTTGTCACTTGTTCACTTTGCAAGGATGGTGCTAATTCTCCAAGATCTTCTTCCCTCCAAAGATAGACTCAATGAGGAATCCCGTTGGCAGTCTCTGTAATATCCATAGCTGTTATGGAAGTCAGAAGTACAAATATTCAAAAGGGGTTAATCATTGGTTGTATGCACCCTCCCAATATATTTTAATGAGACCTAATGTTCTGGATTGTAAAGAGGCCATTGCAGCCCCCAGGAAGACTTGTGACAACACCTATAATCATCATTGTTGCATTGTCTCATAAGAATATATAAGACACGTTAACCAGATAGCACTTTAAATGGGAGGCATGTCCATGTCCACAGCAGTGGCACAGCAGGAGTGGGGAGGAACAGAGGGCTAGGCCATCCCTATTGGCACATTTTTCGATATTTCATTATTGGGCAAAAGTGAAGTGGTATCAAAACAATTTGCTCCATTATAACATGGTAAACATTCAAATACCAGGAAACACAAACATTACATCAGCAGTTTATTGCACTCTTAAAATATTATCTCATTTTTTTACCAAATGCAATCTACACATATATCTACACATCCTTTTAAATTTATATTAAATAGATTAACATTAATCTAGAAATTGTTGAGAGAGCGAAATTGAAACAACATCCTGAGTGGCACAAACTCTAGTGACCCCACTGCCACTACTGACTTCTGTGTTCTCTTGGTACCCAAAAGAACACTCAGAACACCTCTCAAGAACTGATGGAACTCAGGCAGCGATGGGGAACCTTCTAGAAAACCAGGGGCCAAACTGCAACTCACAACCCATTCATTCATCCCAGTATGCCAACACAGCAACTAAGCCTGAATAAGAGGGTTTCGTTTACAAACAACAACTCAGACATTAAAAGCAAAATATAAAAACAGAGCTTCTCTTAAAACACCCAGCACACTGCAGCGTGTGTGCCATAGGGTCACCAACATGGACTGAGCGTCTTGTCAAATACATGTAAGGACAAGGAACTAACACTAGTCTCCCAACTCATAAAGTCATGTGATATACACCGAAAAATTATAGCAGCCCTGATTCACTGAAACATAAAGCAGATTTCATTAATGCTGTGTCCAGTAGCCAAAGCACTGGCAAAGCAGAATGATCAAAGTAAGGTCAGGAAAACTACTAGCAGCATTCTGCTTTTTAAACCAAAAGCATTCACACTCCATAAAGCAGTCCATGAGACAACCAAAAACTGTGCAAACCTAGAAATAGATGCCTGCAAATAAATCTCAACAGGCCGTAACCTCACACTGAGCATGAATTATCTTACCTGGAGGGCAGGGATATGGTTCAGCAGCAGGGCACCTGCTCGGTGAACACAAAGCTGTGAGGTCAATTCCTGGAACCAATACATATATATATAAATCTTCCCTGAACCATACTGTCTCACACACATCAGAATAACTCCACACACATGGACTATTGCAGCCCATTGTAAAAACAAGAAAATAAATGTTTACAGTCTTAACCAGAGACAGTGGAAGGGGACAGAAAGAATATGAATGAGTGTGGGAAATCCCGCCTTACCGCTCCTGTGACTTAGAGATGAGCCCAGCACCAGAAAGTTGCTCCCGGGAAGCCTGGTCCCAGTACAGTGAGGAAGCAGCCCCTGGATTCCTTGTGCCTCAGGCCTTTGAGTCCTTGATGAGAGGAGGCAGCCAACAGGTCAGATGGGCAAAGGGCAGATCTGATTTGTTGGGAAGCAGCTAAGGAGGAGCTGCACCCTCGAGGAAGGAGGCGGTCCTTGCGCCAACCCTTCAGTGCTCAGTGCAAATCTGGTTACCTTTTAATGTGCACAAAGGGAACTGGAATAATTATGATGCTTATCAGCACTTTTACCTAAAACTATACTTTGGGGTTGGAAAATGTCTGTCTGCTCCTGTTAGACAGGCAGTGTGTCCTTAGGGGCTTTACTCATACAAAGAATTTGAAAAAGATAAGTGTTTTGTTTAAACCTGGTCACAGCCAATGCAGGAGGGTCTTTAAAAAATATTTCCCTTCCTGACACCATTGGACAGTGGGCTGTGGAATCCAGCAATACAATACACCTTGTTTTTTAGCGCAATGGCCAGGTGCCCAAGTATCAGAAGGAAAATGCTCAGTGTGTAAAATTAAGACTTCACTGTGTTCTATGGTGTTGCTTCAGCCAGAGACCAAATGCATGACTATGAATGAGTTACACATTGGAGTCTTTCGGTAATTAACTAGCAATGTGTCCTGCCCATGCCATCTTTGTGGCCTACTGAAGTCTGACCACTGCCTGACAGTGCCATGTTGTCTCCTCACTCACATCCACCAGGAGCTGAGGAGACAGGCATCTTCCTTTGGACACACCTTCCCTCTAATTCATCCCCCTGCATGTCCAGACCTGCCATTCCCAGGATCAAGTCTCTGCCCTACACTGAATATACAGGGGTTTGCTCTTCTTACTTTTCCATACAGTTAGACCCGACCCTGTTGCGTGCACAATTTTTTTTCAGTGTTTTTGCTAATGACCAATGTCAAGGGACAACATCTATTGTGTGGAAGACAGCACAGAGCATCACTAAGGCGACCACTGAGGACAGGGCTCCCTGCAGTTCTGTATTTCACAATGTTATTTCAGCAGCCACCTGGGTCTGTAAGACAAAATACATTCACACCCAACAGTGGAAAGGCATTAGATCGATTGCAGATAGGGAGCAAGACCCAATGGAAGCTTCCTATCTGAGAAAGATCTACTGGTGACAGCAGTCAACAGGATAAATCAATCTCTGCAGCTGCATAACTAGGCACAGTTTTAGCTACAGGAGCCCCGTTTGACTACCTACAAGTGCCCACCCTACTCTAATTAAAAAGACTCAGCAGGCAAACTCTACTGAGCTCTGTGTGTTTTATGATGTATCTTTTTTTTTAAGATGTCTTTGGAACACAACCAATTATGTTTAAATAGATTAAGGATAACTTAAATCTTTTCTCTTTCATGATTCCTTTCATGGCCTAAATGCATGAACACCACCTTTAAATGCTCCTTGGAGGATCCTTGGGGAAAAAACTTTCTGACTGAATACAAAACCATAAACAGGTGAAAGCATGCAAATGAAACCTAGGAAAGTCAAAGGATGAGTATATAGGTAAACACTAGGCCTAACAGAGACTTTAACAGGAAATTATAACTGGTCCCTTGACCAAGGTTTCAGATTTTATGGATTTTGTGGTTGTTTTCAGCAGCTACTGTGTGGAGGTCTGATTACTTCAGAACACAGCTGTTATAACTATAAAATGAGAATGTGATGGCCTTGAGTATTTGAAGGAAAAGCATGAAGTTGATGGGCAGACACCATACAGATAAGGAAAAGCAGAGTCTGAGGACAATGAAAGACAGCTAAGGTCCAAGAAAAGTGGCTACAAACCTGTTAGGATCGCCAAGGTACCTGCTGTTGTCGTTGTTTGTCTGTTTGTCTCCTCTAGTTAGACCTCATTGTGAGAGATACTGGATGAAATCCCAAAATCTGCCAATTGAAAGAGGACAATTCAGCTCCATGCTGAATTTCCTTCACTCCTTAAATTCTCAGTGTAGACCTGGCTGCCCAGCTGTGCTTCTGAGGACCCACAGCGCCATCTAGCAGCCAACAAAACCTGGGCCCAATAACCAGCAGCATCAAAGCTGAAACAAGATGGAGGATGAAGAACCAGGCCTTACTGTGTTCCACTGAGCAAGACATTTTTTTCAAATATTTATTTCAAAACCTGAAATACAGCATACAACCACTCCAGGGGTGACACAAGTCAAGATTCCATGTGAAGACACAAGTAAGAAGGACCTGCCCCCATTTTCCTGTCCATTCCCACACATTTATAAAGAGGAATCTGCAACAGTATCTTACCATAGACGGTTCATGTTTGGGAAGTTAGTTCAGTTGACTTAATAATCTATCATGTTTATCCCAAGGAACTGAGTTGATATAAATTTTCTCTTTAGTCACTGGTAGATTTTTCTATGTTTGGCATCCCTCAGGCTCAAGGTCCCATGTGCCAGTATGACAGAGCTGCACCAGTGGCAAATATATATTGTGAATGGCATCACGGTCCACAGGGAAAGCAACCTTTCTGTGTCCAGTGTGCACTGTGGGGAGGTCACCACCTCATGCTCTGCCTGCTGCCCAAAGGGGCCAGGCCCTGGTGCGGGCAGAGCTGCTGCAAGCGCAGCTTCTCCACCACAGGGTGTCTATTTGTGGCGCTCAGATTGGCTCAGGACTCCCTTTTAGAAATCCTGAGAAGCCTACACTTGGAAGCCTGAAGCAGGAGCATCACTGCAACTTCAAGACCAGTATGGGATATAAAGTGAAATCACGACCACCTTGAATTACATAGTGAGACCCTGTCTCAAAATGACAAAAAAAAATTGTCTCTATTTTGCTCTTGTCCTGAGACTTAAAGGGAGACTGCCATTAAGAGGAGTAAACGGAGTGATCAGTTGGAGGAAATTTGAGGACAGTCCAATGATAAGGTGGTGGTATGGGTATTACTGGGGGTGTTTAGCCAGCTCTAATTTGAAATTCAAGAAAAAAAAATAAACAGCTAAATGATTTTAGAAGGTGTGCATTGGGCCAGAAAGGAATCTTAGATAAATTTGGAGCCTGCAAACATAGAGGAGAGACAAACCTGAAAAAACAATAATATGTATTAAAACCCAAGTAGTTTACAAGAGGACAATAGGAAAAATACCTTCAGGAAATAGGAGGAACCAGTAAGGCCCTGCTGTTTGCAGGTGCAAACTTGCAAAGGCATAAAGACTTTGCTTGAGAAGAGAGCCCCAATGCACCGTGTTGGAAAGGGCTCCCAGAAAGAACAGATCCCCTGGGATTTAGTTCACCATGTGCGGCCACCCAGGCCCTTGGAGGTCCCTGGAGGCCGCACAGGCCCTGCTGCTCCAGCAGACATTGGCGTCACTCACACTGTGCTTTTCCTAGCTGCCTGCATAGTGACTTGGGATCGCCATCCTTGGAAGTTACTGCAACTCCAGCGGCAACAGGACATGGGTGGGTAAGTGCTGTGTTCTGGTCACAAAGATGCCTATCAAAAATTTGCTCAAATTTTTAATACTGAGAGATTCCAGAATTACAGTTTTTATATTCTCTAGGAAATCAGGCACTCGCTGAAGTTTCGGTTACTTCCAAGAGAGAGGCAGGAGAATCACTAACTCCACATTTCAAAACCAGCCTGACAAACACTACATAGCAAGAAAAGAGTATGAGTGGGCAATGTGACACACTTATCTAAATACTTGCCAAAACATCTCTGATATCCAGCTGTACCAGACACTTTTCTGACCAACTATACTGACTAACAACAGAAACAGTGTGGCCTACAGTGGCCTCATCTAAAGGCAGTGTGTCTTTCAGTTAATAAAATACAGTCAATCCTGTTTCCACAGCTTCTTGATAGGTGGAGTGCACCACTGTGAGTCAAAATTATTCAAAGGACTTGTTAGGACCCTATTGTACATACATAGACTTCTATTGTCATTTTCCCTACATGCCACAGTATATAGTGATTCCCATATGACTTACGTTGTTGTAGGCATTTAAAGAAATATGAAAAGAATCTGGAGCACAGGAAAATGTGTCTGTGCTACACATAACTACTGTGCCCTTTATCTGAGATTTCTGCATGTCCATATTTTCATATATATGTATTGTCCTATTACACAGAAATAATTGGAGGAAGTTCCTTTCCATGTGGCATGTAATACCTCTTGTTTAAATGCCTAGGGGGAATTAGACAGTGGAGGTGGCCAGCAGAAATGCAAGTGCCCCACTTTCATGCCTCATGCCCAGCTGTGACACAACACACCACGTTACACAGTGCTGACGTTGTGTGGTGCGAATGGTCAAAGAGTTGGCAATAGTACTTTTCAGTTAAAATCACACACTGTCACCTCTGATGGCCAAAGGCCCACCTACAAAGAGATAAACACTATATGCAAGAAAAGCCTATCACTTTGCCAATAACTTCAGTTTTCATTGTCACAGAGGGTACCAGCACACAAAAACACTATCATGTGGGTTTAGATGCCAGTATCTAAGCAGCTAATAAAAGTTTGCATTCTACCCCTGCTTTTTTGGTACCAAACAGGGAAATTTTATATTGTACAGGCTGATCATGAGCTCATAAGCTCAAGTGATTCTTCTGCCTTGGCCTCTCAAGGACCTAGATGTACAGGTGTGTGACACAGTGCCTAGCACCAGGTTATACTGATAAATATTATATTCCTCTCTACCTCTGGTGGAGGCAGGGTGTCCTTGACACCATTGCTAAGTATACCAATTGGTCAAAGTCACATGGGTTGGCATTCTCCTTTTATCACATAAACACACCAGCCAGGCTACTAAATGTTCTCTGATCTTCTTCCATAAGTGTCCTCACAGTACCTTATGATATTCATATCTATGAAAGGAAAAATGGACATTTTGGATCTACATCTAGCCTTAGGGACTGTGAGAGTACTTACTTCCCAAGCTACAAGACTCTGACAATGAATAACAGCTACATTCTTAGAGACCAGGGACAGTCTGCCTCAGTCTATTAGTGTGAAGCCAGGTCCTGATTCAAAGAGATACAAGCCCCTTACTTCCTTGGTCCTTGCTTCTTTATGTCCTTGATCTAACATTCAGTACAACACAGAAGAGACAGAAGGGCACTGGTAGCATTTATTATAAAGCAGATAAAGCAAGAACCACATTATGCCAGAAACACTTGGGCACTGAGTACAGGTTTCAATACATTTTCATCTATGCAAAGGTCATTCTTGGTTATGGAACTAGGGTAGTTACACTGCTTATCAGTATTTTTACTTACACTTTACTTTGAGATGGTAACATGCAGTATTCTTCCTTTTAGATGGTCAGCATTGCCTCAGAGGCTTTAACCATATAAGAAATTTACCAAAGAAAATGTATGAAAGATAAATTATGGATCTAAACTCATTCCCATCCCAATGCAAGAGGATAGTGAAACAACATTTTCTTTCCTGATGTCATTGGACTCCAATAATGTCAGCCAGGAACATCAAAAGGAACTTGCACAATGTGCACACTTAAGATGCCATTGTGCTCTGTTGGGTCACTTTAGGATAACACATTTAAATGATTATACATGTATTATATCTTGGAATATTTCTGGAATCAACTGGCAATGTATACTATTTTAGACCCTCCACCAATCCATCACACCTACACTCTGTCTGCCTCTGGTTCCCCTCTCAAGAGTTGGGATCCTAAAACCATGTAAGGTATTGGGGTGCAGAGTCTTTCTGGCTGCTTCCTGCTGAGTGTGGATGTCGAGGGGAAGGAATTAGGGTCCCTACTCTTGGGCACTTTCAGGTATGCTGGGGTGTGGCAGGGGATCCAGGATGCATGATGGGTGAGCATGGAACAGAACCATCCGCACATAGACAGACTATAAATCAGAAGAAATAAAGATTGGAAATAAGTTTACCAAAAGTGGTCCAAGTAAAAGAAGTGTCAGAACAATGCTAGCAATGGTTATGAACCATATCAATTAAATTATTTTAGAGAGGTAAGCCCAGAAACTTTCCAAGAAGCTAGTCAAACCTGGTCTTATGCGCTTGTATTTAGGCATGTACACGCAGCACTCATTCTTGAGCATTGCACACTTCCCACCTTCTGCTGCTTTCAAAGCATCCAATGCCATCAGATGTTGGAGTTTCCCCTTCCTCATTATTTGAACTTCAAATTCTAACAAAAAGATCTCTTCTGCCACATGATTAAGGGCTTTATCAAGATATACATTCAGAGAATCTATGTGCCAAACAACACCCCTTAATTCCACGGAGTGGGCAGAATTAGAGGACAGACTGTCAGGGTGTTCGAAAACCCTATGAGCCTTTCTGTGAGGTGACACAGAAAGGTTGGCAGGTCGATGCAGAGCTTTTGTCCACCGCCCTTGCATCCAAGGAAAACCCAAAGTGCATTGGCCAATCCAGCCAGGGGGCAGCCAGGGCCATAGCATAGTGCCACAAAGCCACTGGGTGCCATTAGGAGCAGCCCAATGTACTTTGGGTCTTGAGAACCATTCAGTAGCAAACCAATCACCTGGCTGTAAATCAATAGTATGCTGGCACAGTTGAAAGGGGATCCAGCCCACAAATTTGGAAGCTATGGACCAGGAAGAATGTAAGGGGTTGTGCTGTTCCCAGCAAAGTGGGGCTACCGGCTAAGGTGTCCCAGAAAGGGGGTGAGCCACAGCTGTTCATCCCATATTTGAAAATAGCCATCATTGTAATGATGATTTTTGTCTCTGATCACAGGGAGCTTCGAATCCCTTGAAAGAAAAGACTCAGAAAATCTTTCAATCATAGCATCAGTTTTATCCTTGGAAAACTTTTTTCCATGCCCCTCCTGGTTCAAGGTCATATTGATGGGCCACTGGGATACATCTGAATGAGTGGCTCTATGTAATACCATGGACTCAGCTTGTGCCTCTTTGATGTAGCACTGTAGCTTCTTCCAGTCACTTCCCTGAAGTGGTGAGATCCACCATGGCAATGTTGAGGTGTGGGAAGCAGGGAGCAGCCCACACACCCATCTTGGGTCATCCCTCGCATCCTGGGCATATTGTCTGGCCCAGGCAAGAAAGGAATTGGAGTCATCTTGCATATGGCCAATTTGGGACACAATGCCCAGCAGGAGTAAGAAATAAAACATGGTTAAGCAAGGGGTAGCAACTGAAATTCTTAGTTGTGTGAGGCCCTTTATAGTCCCCACCATGGAAACATCTAGCTCTTCCAAGCACAATGGTCAGCAGTGGTAGAAGGGTTGAAAGAAGGCCCAAGGTACAGTAGCTCTTGGTGGGAGGTGTGGGGAGGAAGTTAAGTATTTACTTAACTGAGATGTACTTCAGCGGGTGTTAGCTAGTGGTCACTTTGCCAGAATGGTACTAACTCTGGAAGATCTCTCCACCAAAGTTGGACTCAATGAGGAATCCAGTTGACAATCTTGGAATGTTGAAAACTGTTAGAGAAGACAGAAGCACAGAGATTCCAAAAATGAGTTAATGGCTGGTTTTGTGGACCCTTCCACAGTAACGTGAACTAATGTGCTAGATGGATGGAGAGGACTTTGCAGATGCAGGAAGGCTTGTGACAAGACCTATAGTCAATATTCTTGCATTACCTGTTGGAATACATAAGACAAGTTAACGAGATAGCACTTTACATGGGAGGTTGGTCCATTTCCATGGCAGTGGCATAACTGGAGTTGTGAGGACCAGAGGGCGAGTGCATCCCCATTAGCACATTTTTGCGTGTGGCATTATTGGCCAAAATGGAAGTAGTATCAAAACAATTTATCCATTTTGACATGGTAAACATTCAAATATGAGGAGCACAAATCTTGTATCAGCACTTTATCACACACTTAAAGTATTATCTCATTTTTTTACCCAATGCAATCTACATGTTTATCTATACATCATTTAAGTTTTCTATTAAATAGGTTAACATATCTAGATATGTTGGAGAGAAGAAGATACAAGGACCATCCCAAGTGGCACAAACTCTAACTACCCCATTGCCACTATGTCTTCTGTGTTCTCCAGGTAACAAACAGACATCTCAAAAAGCCTCACAGGAAAAGATGGATTTCAGGAAGTGATGGAAAACCTTCTAGAAATCCAGGGAACAAACTGCCACTCAGAATCCATTGATTTATCCAAGCATGCCAGCACTGTAACTCAATACAGAGGTTTTCATTTAGAAAAAACAACTCAGCCATTAAAAGCAAAACATAATAACAGAGCTTCTCTTGAAACACCCAGGGCACTGCACCATGTGAGCCATAGGTTCACCAACATGGACTGAGCATCTTGTCAACTACCTGTGAGGACAAGGAACTAACACTGGTTTCCAAAAGCATAAAGTCATGTGATGTATACCAAGATATTACAACAGTTTTTGATTCACTGACACATAAACCAGATTATATTGAACTGTGTGCATAAGCCAAAGGAATTGCATAGCAGTA
>PVJX010032372.1:0-20445 GCA_004027295.1 Dolichotis patagonum
TTTAATGCATAATGACACACTTAATGGCAATTAACTTTGAAATATAATTTTGTAATGTTATTTTAAACAACTGACAATTTTGCTCTTCTGTTAACATAAGAAATGAAAATTAATGTGATCATATTTAGATGCATGACTGCATTTAATAGTTGAAGCAGTTTTAGACAACCATTATAATCATACATCAAATGATGTAGCTTATCACGAGTAGCAGGTTATAAATAATAAATTTAACATAATTCATAATTTCATTTTAAATACAATAGAAAAAATCAACTTCACTTGTATCATCTACCAAAGGCTATTATTCTAAAGGCAGTAGATGACTTTTGCCTTCTGTCATGTTATAACATGTCATTAAACCCAGTGTGAAACCCACAAGCCTCATCTCTGTCAGGGAGATAAGGGCTCTTAGGAGATTCTGTTGATCAGTTTAATATCTCAGGGAAAGGTGCTCAGGAAGGAGCTCAGGTCAAGCTTGACATGGAGAACCTTTTTCAAAGAAATACTAACATAAATATCTAAACCCTCTCACACCCATTTTATCTCACTTAGCCATGAAAACGCTGCCTTTTATTTACTGGGAAACAACACACAACATTCTGTTCCTTTCTTATTAATTAAAACTCATCCATTTGTCACCTTTATAAATACATAGAGGTTTTATTAGACAGGTGGGCCCAAACTGTCATACTTTCCAAGCCAAAGCACAACTTATAAATTCTATATGGGTAACTGATTTTGTTTTAATCTTTCATATCTATGTATTATTATCATTACACAGTGTAATATGTATTAATATTTATAAGAAGTTTTACTTTTTTCCTGCTTTTCATTAGAAAACACGGAAATGAATTTAAGAAAGTACATGGTCATTCAAAGAATTTTCAGTTTGAGAAATTTTCTACTAGAGCTCAGGATTTGGAATATTGCAAGTTATTTTTTAGCTTATTTTTTATTTTAAACACTGATTTACTAAACTACTAATGTAACTCAACAATTTCAAGAGAAGAATTTGCCTACAAAGTTTTCACTTATTCTGTACTCAAAAATGAAGATACAGAGCTGAACAGCACTTTAAAATTTGCATACTTTTGCTCTTGGAGTGGGCCTTCTGATGTAGAAATTTTATGGTGTGTGTGTGAATATGTGTGTGTGAGTGTGTTATGTGCTTGAGTAAATGGGTTAGTTCCCTGCCAAATGGGGAAAATATCCACATTTTCTCTGTTTCTTCCCATTGTGGCTACCTAGTCTAGAAGAGAGGTGTACTATGAGACTAGATTTCTCCTTACTGTTTTCACTTTCTTGTAACTGCCACTCATTTCTACAGATACAGTGGACCATATGGAAGAGCGGTCATGCTGTTCTTTTTTTCTCATCCAGAAATATATTCACTTTGGGAGAATTTCAATCTAGCATTCCATGTTTCCTTAAGGTTGACCAAGAGTTACTGAATGAAATAGCAACTATAATGAATGGTACATTTCTGCCATTCATCTGGTAGAGACATCACAGGCAGAGAGATAGAATATATGATTGGTTCAGGGTTCATGTAAACTGACCTAATTGCAGAATGCATACTGTAATGAGGCTCTATAGCATAGAAGATACTGAGGTTGTTTACTATATTTTTGAGATGGCTTTGAAACACATACATGCCATAGGAATATAGCCAAGACAAAAGCATGAAACTGGAATGGAGGAACCCTGGGTAGTGAGACATAATTTCATGATTACAATTCAATGGTGGCAGAGACTATTTGAAAGACTCATCAGGGGAAAGTTGTGAAAATCTCACAGATTGCCTTCCCTATGTGCAAATGTACTGTAAATATAGACCTAAATATAATTTCCAGAAAACTAAATTTACCTCCTATCTGACACTTATGGGATATTTACCTATGAGCCCCAGCGAAATCTTGTCCTTTTGATTAGAAAAACCCCTGGAGAAAACATTGCATGTTGTTTAGGATTCTCCACTAGTGTACCACAAATGCTTTTTTAAAAAAAAAAATCAGTAATTAGTGGGGATATAAAAATATCTGGCATCACATTGATTTTCTATCATTTAGGAAATACAAGATAGATGCTCAAAAATGTTTGTAAATAAAAGGAATTTGAGTCAGAATTTGAGTCATAGTGGCTGAATGTGGAAGGCAGTGAATTATATATCTCTTTAGAATTACGGAAGCAAAGAGAGGTACTTTTGAAGTGCGAGAAGAAATGCAGAGAAATCAAAAGCAGTTCTAGCAGAGGAGAAAAGAGACTCCCTGATAATGAAATGCCAAGGACCAAAGAGATAATGTTACAGGGAAGAGTATTTCTCATCTTCCTATTCAATAACAGTAAAATTTTACTGCTCTTGGCAGATGAAGGAGTCTTCCTTAGGAAATGGTAAGGTGTCTACTAATGGCATCTACTCATGAAAATGGATTCTAGATTAACCACTACTGATGAAAAAAGAATTCTAACATCTTCATAAACTCATGACACATCTCCTGTTCCTTTTGCTGAATCATTTCTAATGGAAATCACTTAACTATCTTCTTAGGATGTTTTATCTGCATGAGTAAACAACACTGCTTCACCTAAGTATAGAGTCCTGTATCCTTTGTTGTTCATTATGTTTGCCTTTGAGAATGTGCAAATTAACAGAAAGGCAATTATATCCATCTATTTCCTATACTTCTTAATGCTGAATAGCCTGAAATTCATTTGCTTTTTAAAAAAATCTTTCAAGCTGAAGACATCTGAAAATCATATTTTCTCTCTTCCAGATGCATTCTCACATTTCATTGTGTAGTTTAGAGGCTTTATGCATGAGAAAAAAAAGACAAAAACTAAAAGGAAACCTTGGAATTTATTTATCAATTCATTTATTACCCAATATTATTTCTTATATTGAGATATAGCCAAGAAGAAAATAGAACAAAATTCTGTGCCTAAAAATTTTGTAATCTAGTCAGTGGGTACATAAAATATTACTCACTGTGGAACATGGAAAAACCTGGAAAGGGATATTGTATGTCAATTTGGGTGAAGGCAAGGGAATTATGATTTCAAATTGGATAGTGGGAAAGTGTTAATTCTAGGAGGACCGAGCAGAGACCTGCAACTGTTGAAAGTGTGCACCACGATCATCACACAAACACACCAGGCCGTGAGAGTGGCAAGTGGAAATGTCCTGATGCACACAAGTTTGTTAAGTTTAAGAAACCTCCAGGAGTTATGGGGGGTAGAGTTACAAGAGTGGGGGGAAATTGAAAGATTTAAAAGAATTTTAGTTGTGCAGGGAAAATAATACATTGTTTATTTTTGCTCTGAGTGAGGTATGAAGACGTAAGGTATGGCTGCATCTGATTGTACTTTACATACATTTTCTAGAGTAAAACCATGCTAAACTTAGTAACAAGATTAAGGAGAGCAATACATGCTGTGATCATTATATTACAGGTTGTGCTGAAATTTTCTGTAATTTAGGCAATATTATTTTGTGCAAGTTTTAAAAATAATCTGTTCTCATTTCTACCTGGTTCTAGGCGAGTTTACATTGTCTCCATAGTATTTCAACTTACTTGTGTGTTAACATTTTAAAAGTTACTTCAGTTCTGTTTTTTTTCCCTCTTTAAATAATTTTTTTAAAAAATTACAAAAAAAATTTAAAAAGCTACTTCAACAATGATGGGTTACACATAGGAAGAAAATGATACCCAAGCTCCATGGTAAAATTGACCAGAAAGAATGAGAAACAATTAAAAACTAGGAAAAAAAACCTGTTATATTGGGATAGTAAAATACTGCAGCAGATGACATATATGCAATCAAGTATGAAAATAGGTACCTCAGATCAATAACATAATACAAAAATGACAAAGGCAAGTTTTTAAAAATATTAGTCAAAGGAGAATTCTCATGAAAAATCTAATGCTATCTTGTGGTTTCCTCTCCCATAATGGAAACTAATATCTGTGAAGTATCACAAGCTTCTTCTTGTGTGACTCTGGAAATTGTTGCTCAGGGAACTAATACAAATAATGTTTCTCCAGCTAATGCTATTGCTAGGGGTAATAATCCATCTTTTGTCCCTGAAATAACTAAATTCCAGTATTTTATGGTTTTAAATAGAAAAGATTTAAGATTGACCAAATTTCAGCGTAAAGAATAAAAATGGAAAGCTCTCTATTTTCAAAAACCAGATTAATAGTGCTATACACATAAACTAATTTTAAAAGTTATTAAATTAAAAAGGATTCCACCTTCTGAATAAAATCATTTATAGGCATTGGAGGATAAAAATAATACACCAAAATAAGAAAGGATATTATGATTGAATACATAATAGATGGATACATAGCATGATGTGTGTTTAAATTGCTTACGACCATAATAGGTATATGCGTACATACTCATCCACATAGAGACTTAAAAGGAATTAGTAGACAAGAAGTAAATTAAAGCTTAACAATGTCGCTAGATAAACATAAATATTACATGATTCATTCACAATGGTCAGTTATAAACAGATACAACACATAATGTATAACACATGCCTTTTAAGTTGTAAAATTTGCATGTCATTGTTTCTGGAGGAAAATAGTTTCCAACTCTCTTCCTACACAGGATTCCTTCACTGGGGCAGAAAGTAACATGTCTCCTAATTGATGACCATGCACAAGGCCAACAGCTCCAGCCTGACACCAAAGTACTTTGTCCTCAGTAGGATTCCTGGGCTGGAAGCTGCACATATCTGGATCTCCTTACCATTTTGTTTTATGTACATCATTGCTGTCCTAGGGAACTGTGGCCTCATCTATATCATTAGTTGTGAAAGGGTCCTGCACCGACCCATGTATTACTTCTTAACTTTGCTGTCTCTTACAGATGTTTCTGGGTGTACTTCATTTGTCCCCAATATGTTATGTATATTTTGGTTCAATCTCAAAGAGATGGATTTCAGTGCCTGCCTTGTGCAGATGTTTTTCATCCACATGCTGACAGGCATGGAGTCTGGAGTGCCCATGCTCATGGCTCTGGACCACTACGTAGCCATCTGCTATCCTCTGCACTATTCCACCATCCTCACCAACACCGTAATTACCAAAGCAGGGGTGGCTACTTTCATTCGAAGTGCATTGCTCATGATGCCATTTACTTTCCTCATCAAGCGTCTTCCCTACTGCAGGGGCAACCTCCTCCACCACACCTACTGTGACCATATGTCTGTGGCCAAATTATCCTGTGGCAATGTCAAGATTAATGCTATATATGGTCTCATAGCTGCTGAGTTGATTGGAGGCTTTGATATGTTTTGCATTGCCATGTCTTATACCATGATTATCCGTGCTGTTCTGCATCTGTCTTCTGAAGATGCTCGCCAGAAAGCCTTTAGCACCTGTACAGCTCACATATGTGCTATCATCATCACCTATGTCCCAGCCTTCTTCAACTTCTTCACTCACCGCTTTGGAGGACAAACTATACCTCATCATAGTCACATTTTTATAGCCAACATCTATCTGTTGTTACCTCCTTCCTTGAATCCAATTGTGTATGGAGTGAAGACCAAGCAGATCCGTGAAGTAGTGACCAGAATTTTTTTTCATAGAGAAAGATATTTTACATATAAGATAAACCCATGATTTGAGTTCTTCATTTATTAGAAAAGATCAGGAAACTTATCAAGGGAGAGAGGAAAAGCAAAACTGAAGCACCTGAGCCCATGAAAAAACATTGTATCAGTTAATACTCTGGCATAAAATTCATAAACCAGTTGCAGCATATTTCACCTCAAAATAATAGAAATATAAGACAAAATAATTGTTCTCTTCACACAATTTACCTTTTAGTATATTATTTTTTATTATTAAATACAAATATAAAACAATGAAAACAATGATAATTTCAAAACAAGCTAATCATGGATTAACAATGGTTAATATTGTGTAGTGTTATCTTAGAGGTAGTGGCTCACATTACAAAACATAGGCAGGAAAAATTCATCAAACAAATATAGGCACAAACCTTTTCAATTATATAATAGAAATTAGTAGTATAATTTCCTTAGCTGCCATATATATATTTTTTCTTTTACTTTATTTCTTTTCTCTTTTCCTCCATTCCAGTTGTTCTTTGCTTTTGAGCATTTTTTTCCATTTTACAGTTTACCGTTAGTAATACTTCATGGAATGTACATGGAGAATGTGATAGTTAGGATATTCAAATTCAGATAAACTCTTGTAGGTGAATGCTCTTTGCTGTAGATACTGTCAGAGACACCAGAGAACTGAGAAGTGACATGAAAGAGAACTAGGAAGGCACAAAGCAAACTTTCCTAGTGTCACAAGGGAGCAAGAAGCCCTTCCCCAAAATAAATGTGAATTATCAGGGCCCTGTCATTTTTTAAATCTACATTTACATGAAACATATGACTTCAGAGTAATAAGATCTTTGCTGCTTGTTATTATTGATACCCTGCTGCTTAAGTGATTATTTGGCTTTCTATCAAAATAACAGTGTATTATGGGGAAATAAAACTAGAATAAAATGATTACTTAGCATTATCACTCCTTAGAATTAATGTCAAGAAGAATAGATTTTGATATTTATTAGGAAAGTTAAGTAGAGGGAAGGAACTTGGAGAAAATCTAAATATTTCACCAAATTAGGAAGCCTGGAATCAACTGCTGTACCTGACTATAAGGTGCGGGGAGAAACAGTGGAGTGGCCTAGGACAGTGGAGCGGAGCACCTCATACAGATTCCTGGACAACAGGGGAAGAAGAAATGAGTGCCAAGTGAGAAGGGTGGGTTCCAGAAAGAGTGAGACTGAATGAACAGTGGGAAAGAGGATGAGCACAACCTGAGGGAAAATTGAAATGAAAGATAGAAAGTTCTCAGGAAATAGATTCAAATAAAGTGAGTAAATTTAGTAGTTAAATTGGTGAATATTATATTCTTATATGCTGACATGAAGAATATATTTTAATATGCTGTACATGCTCAGAAAGTTATGAAGTATATTAAATATATAGTGCATTTTTGCAACATAATTTCATGTGTTTGGAAGCAATACCTGAAGGTTCTTGATAAAAAAGAACTTAAATCTTGATAAAAGTATAAAAATGTCTATGCAATATAAATTATAAACTGATCATCATTAAAGTTGCTTTACCTTTAAATTATATTTTTGGATTTGGCAAGTTGTGCTTACCATAGAATTTCCATAAAGATACATGAAAACATGCTCAAAATAATCAAGAAACTTCCTTTCCTTCTCTGCCACTTTTCAATATTCACCTTTCATTAAATACTATACTGGTGTTTCATGTGAATTACTTCATTGAATGTTTATTTAAAAGTGATAAGACCAGTATAATTATCTAAAATTCATGAGTAAGGCATATGAATTACACAAAAAGCAAGATTTGATGAATCTTAGAATATTATGTTTAAAATTTAATAACAATAATGTTAATAGACCCATGCCATGGGATACAGAATGGAAGAACCACAACATACAACTGTGTAAAATTAAAACATATGATATGAAATATGAATAAATAAAAAAAACAAGTAAAATCTGATTGAAGGCTGTGAGAACAGTTCTGAATTGATTTTGACATTTTGTTCACTAAAAACTTAAAAATGATTTTCATGGTAACAAAATAAATTAACCTTGAAAACTAAGATTCACAACTTAATTTGAGGAGCCAATTTAAGATCTTTAAGAACTTTAAAAATATTTACAAATTTTTCTTAATATTCATAGGGAAAGAGACAGAGAGACAGAATCAGAGACAAAGAAAGAGAGAGAGAGACAGAGAGAGAAGTAAACTGAAGGAAAACTATCAGGAGAGTAAACTGGAGAATTGCAGCAAATGCCTTGTTTCAAATTTCACTTACACCCAGATACTAGTGTTAGGACTCAGAGGTCAGTGATTTTAGTGAAAATACCTGACACAACATCAGACTTGTTGATTAGATCTGCAACCAACATTTTAGATCCAAAGAACTCATATCAATATTTTAATTTATTGAATATACATTTCCTTTTGAACAATAAGATGTATTGAAGATGTATTGAAGAAGAGGGAGGAAATATCAAGGTGCTATAATGTAAAGTGAAAACTGTCTTGCTCCTACAGAATGTCAGAAGTGGTTATCCAACCACTGCAGACTGCCCATAGGTGGATGTACAAGGATAAATAAAATGGGACAATAGCAGAAACAATCAGGAGGGCATGAAAAATACATAGCTGACTTCCTCATACCAGTTTCTACTGTTACCTGAGCTGTGTGTTTTCAGCCTATGCAAATCCTAGCCTAGAGCATAAGTGGGATATTATATTACCTCAATCTTTACTTAAGTTCTGTCTCTTACTATCAGTGAATAATAATTTTACATTCCCTTGATTGAAAAATGCCATAGATGAGCTTTGTCTGTCAAATAAAGTTTAGGAACTTATTTCAAAGTATTTTTAGAGAAGAGCTGATAAATGCACAAGATTGCACAAGAGGATTTAACTACTTTGGGGGCATTAGCACTTTGAATTTCTTATTTCTCTGCAAGATATGAAGGTATAACAGTTTAAGGAGATTTGTTACTAGTATGCGCATTTCCCTTGATTTTTTGTATTGTTTTGGAGCAAGTAAGATATATAGAATTATATTCGGCATAAATATACACATATGTGGAGAGTTTATGCTAGATGTCTGCCTATCTTTCTACATTTTGTTTTTTTTTTTCATTTGATGTCTATGGTGGTAATTTAGTTTACAAGGATAACAAATTCAAACCAGTATTATCCATTAGGCTAAAAATAATTATATTTTTTTTTATTTAGTGCTTAAGAATTTTCATTTTTTAAATTAAATTTAATGCTACATTTCAGATATGCATGATGATCACAGTCTTCAGATAAAATTTGTACATGTACATGATATATCTTTATTCATATTTTTCCATTTCTCTACTCTTCCCTCAACCCTTCTTCCCTTTCTTATTTACAAATGCTTTGATTCCAGTTTTTTATTCTTTTCTCATTTTTTCCTTTTTCCTTTCTTCCATTCTTTCTTTCCTCTCCTACTTCCCCTTCCCATTTGAGTATTTTCTTCCTACTTCACAATATGTATTACAGGCTTCGGTCCTTATCTATACTTTTGGTTATTCACACCAGAGAAACAATGCAATATTTATACATGTGTGTCTGATTCATATCACTTAGAACTAGGGTCTCAAAGTGCATCCACTGACCTAAAAATACATTGTTGATCCTTCTTTATGACTTGGTATTATTCCATTGTATAAAAAAATCCAAATCTTCTTTATCCATTCATCAGTTGATGGGCACTTGGGCCGTTTCCAAGATTTAGCTATTGCAAACTGTACTGCTATAACCATGGGTGCATGCATTTTCTTTTGTTCATCTTTTTTCTCTCTTTCCTGTATTTCTTGACTATATTTCTTGCCTTTTTGGTGTTTTCATGTCAGTGAACATTTTTCCTCATCTCTCTGTTTGCTTCAATATTCTCTTGTTTTCTCCTTCATTCTTTCTCTTCTATACTCTTCTGCAGTTTCCCAAAGCTTGGGTGATCATCCTTAGTCATTTAGTCTGCTCCTAACATATTTTTCTTCATTTATCTCTCTATTTCTCCCCTATCCCTTTTATCCCCTCACATGGCAAAATCTCTCTACTATGGGGGAAATTTATTGCATATAAGTTCTGGGTTTATTTTGAATCTTGTTCCTATGGCTAATGATACCAACTTAACAGTTGCCATAGTTTGTCAGTATCTAGGTTGTGTTGATGCTATTGTTATTGCTAACTGTGTTACTTTAGACAAGGTGTTGGAATCAGCTGTTTTCTCTTGTATGACAGTACTGTGATTGTCTGGTGTCATAATCATCACCATAGTACAGTATCAAAGGAATGGCTTCTGAGCCAACTGGAAACTTCTCATCCCTAATAAATTGAGAAAGCAGGGCATTATGACAGGTGCAAAGACCAGGAGTCAGCAACATCTAGAAGACATCTTTGAGAAATATGTGTTTCTTAGGGATGCCTCCATAGTAGTGATAAATCTATCTAGTGCAAGCAATTTAAAAGCATCAACACAGAAAGAAAATTAAAATTAAAAGATAGAAGGCAACAAAACAGAAGCAAAATGAAAACTCAGATCTCCAACCTACAAAAGGACAAGTGCAAGGGAAATAGATAGAAGAAATAGAAAGCCATCCACCCACATTTTCTGAAATTGTGGTAACAGATGTAAAATAAAAATATGAATGAGACTATAGAGAAAATCAGATCAGAAATAATCTCAGATTTTAAAAAAACCAGATATGATCATAATGGACGACTTGCTCAGTGGATCTAGAGCACACACAGAGAAAAAATAGAAGAGCTTAGGAAAATGATGGAAACAATAAATGTCCAATATAGAAAAGAAATACAATCCATTAAACAGATTCAAACAGGTATCCAAGAGTTTAAACATTCCACTGACAGTATATGCAGCTGAGTGAACCAAAATATCAAATCTAAAGACATGATAGTGGCTAGAGATTATGAAAAGAAAGACTTCTTAAAAATAGCAAGGAATCATGAAAAATCAAACTAAAAACTGTAAGATGATGCAAAGAAGAACAGGAAAAGATTGATTGGAGTCTATGAAAAAGCAAGAGACAGCACAAACAACATAAAAATACCATTCACAGAAGAAATGGCAGAAAACTTTCCAATGATGGAAAAAGAATTTGACATAAAGATAAGATTGGCATATAACACTCCAATTATCCATACCCCCAATAAACCTACAACAAGGCAAAAAATAACCCAGAAATTCAGCATAAGATGAAACTATTAAGAGTTTTTATTTTTAACATTTAGCTATTAATGTATTATCAACTACTCTGAGGTCAACTTTTATTAGATCTATTAGATTTACTGCATTAGATTGTCCAGTAGTTGTTATTCAGTGCCTGGCTTATTTACTTATCATAACAATCTATGTTTCAATCCATGTTATTTCCAGTGGTAGGATTTTCACATATTCCATCTGAATACAATTCCATTGTGAATATGACATTTTATTTATGCATTCATTAATTGACAGAAACTTAAGTCAATTTCCTTTCTCAGATTATGCCACTAGTATGAAAATAAATCTAAGAGTCACAGTGGCTCTTCTATGTAATGATTTTATGTCTTTTGTATGTATGATCAGTAGGGAAGTTTTAGATCATATGGTAAATGTTTGTTTCTAAAAAACTTTTTTAAGGAACTGCCATAATAGCTGTACTAATTTTTATTCCTACCAAAGGTGTGCAAGAATTCCTTTTCTTGACATCCTCTTCAGCACTTACTAAGTTTAGGTTTTTAATACTTGTCTTTCTTACTGAGGTATCTTCTATGTCCTTCTGGTTTTGAATTGCCTTGAAGAATAGTGATATTAAGCATTTTCCTTGTATTCATTGCCCCTGTTCATATACTTTTAAGAAATATGCTTTTAGATCTGTGGCCCATTTTCAGCTGGGTTATTTTACATTGTGCTATTGCATTTTTGTACTTCCTCTATAATCTGTACATCAAACCCTAGGCAATTGTTCAGTTTGAAAATTTTATTCCCTTCTCTAGATTGTCTTTGCACTCCACTGAGTGTTTTCTTGAATGCATAGAAAATTTTAGTTGTTATATAATGACTTCTGCCTATTTTTCCTTTGGTTGGCTGTGCTTTTGGGGTTTTATCAAAAATTTTACTGCCCATTCCAAAGTCTTGAAACATTTTTGTTCTGGCAGTTTTAGTCTTCAGTTTAAACTTCTACTACCTTTTCAGTTGTTTTTAACTTGTGAAAGGTAAGTGTCTAGCTTTATTCTTCTGCTTGTGGATATCTAATTTTCCTACTACCATATCTTGAAATGACTGCTCTATTTTTAGTGTGAATTTTTGACATTTCCATTAACGATCAATTGACTGGAGACACCTGGATTTACTTCTGGCCTTCATTCTATTTCATTGGTCTATAGTTGTGCCTTCATACTGGTTAATGTTTCACAACAATAGCATGGGCCAGGTTTATTTGGTCAAGATTCAAAACCATGCCAAAGAGACATCTGTAAAACCATGTTTATTGTAGCATTGGTCACAACAGTCAATGAGACATTGAAACAACCAAAATATACATCAGAAGACAAAAGGAGAAAGAAAGTATAACCTGTATGCACAGTAGCAAAATATTCGTCCCCTCCAAAGAGAATGAAATTCTGTCATTTATGATAGCACAAATGGATTTGGAGACCATTATGTTACAAGACATAAACTGATCATAATAAGAAAATTATGGCACTACCTTATTCATACATGGAATATAAAAGAACAGGTGCCATAGAAGTTGAGAGCAGAAATGTGGTTACCAGAGAATAATAACAGTAGGAAGGAGAGAAGATCAGGAAATGTTGATCAGTGGGTATGATATTGCTGTCTGTTACCTGTAAGAATTTCTGGTGTAGAACTGAATTGTAGGGTGATTATATATTTCAGTATTTCATTGTTCATCTTAAAAATGTGGAAGAAAAGTTTTTAAATATTTTCACCATCAAGAAATAATAAATGTTTGAAACATATATTTAGCCTAATTAAATGTTATACAATGTATTCATGTACCAAAATATCACATGGTATCACATTATTATGCACATGTTCATGTTTTCAAGTTAATTTAAAATAAATTTAACTATAGTAAAAAGTTTCAAAAAGTTACAAAGACTAATATACAAAAAAAGAATGAATAAAATATTGTATTTCCTAAAGTCATAAATACGCAGAGATAAAATAATTAAATTTTTAATGAATACAAATTGATCCAAAGTGAAAGATATATTTGAATACTGTTTTAGAAGAAAAGTATCAAAAATTAAACAATTTTAATCTGAAGATAATAGAAGTATTTTGTATGTTACAGTGTCTATGCTAAAGCATTAATTCAAGCAAGGAATTGTTTAGAGAACAATCATAGGTTCAAAAAGAATAGAAGTCACATTTGGATCTTTGTTTTATTTTTCCTAGTTGGTTCATTCTTAACATTACATCTGGCAGTTGAAATGTTTCCATCTAAGCAATAAAGTTTTTACTCATTTTGTATAGGGTAGCTCCCTGACAAATGCTTTCAATGTACCGATGATGTGGAAAGCAATATCCTATGATTTGAGACACCTCAATATACAAAGAAAGAGGCAAGAATCCTTGCTTTCATGGTACTAACAATCTAAAGAGTGGTTTTGAAGGAGGCATTCAATAAACAGTAAACATAATACATATGTAAATTAATGAAAAAGATTATTATCTATGAAAAATAAAATAGAGATAATTTAGGGCACCAAAACATGACTGTCAGGATAGATATTATTAACATAGAGGCTCTTGAGCAAGGGATTAATGATCCCATTAACAGCGGGAATAAATCCAGAAGTTACTATATAATGTATTTCACTTCTCAAATTTCTCCTCAGAGTCTTTGTAATAGTACTTTGTTGGGATAAGTTAGAAAAAGAGAAGAAATGTTTGGTCATGTGCTGGTGAGTACATGTGAAATACTGTGTAGGACCATGTAGAATCTGATAGCCAATCTTTGTATTCTGATGAGCAGTTCACCCAAAAGAACCATCCTTTCAGTCTGTACAGGGTCTTCACCAGGGACTTTGCACTATGCCAGTTTAAAAGTATGCTAGATACTCTCCAGGTTTAGCTGTTTATTCTAATGATGTAGTATACTGTAAGAATTAACACTAAAGGCACTGGAACCAGATTGCCTGGATTTAAATCCACATTTTATCACTTGCTGCAATTGTGACTTTTATTAGGTTATTAACCTTTCATAGTATGAGTCCATCTATTTGTAAAATAGGTATAAATTAGTGCTACCTTCATGCCTGCTTTCAGGAACAAATGAACATACAATTCTTAGAAAATTATCTTGAAGATAAGTACTATATATGTGTTGTAGTCAGTGTAATCCCGAAACCACTTTGTGTATGAGAGAGAGAACAGTGAAAACTTTGCAAGAAAGTAGTTACAGTGGAAGACATGTCTGAGCAAAATACCTACATTATGCATATTATTAAAAAAGAGACTGTGAAAAAGAATTATATATATTACCTAGGAGTAATCTATAAATGTCCTGTATCTAATTTATGATTTGGCCTGAATTTATTGGATGAATTAATGGGCATGTAAATTCAGATGGGCATGCATACATATACATGTTTACATGTATGGGGAGTTTGTAGTAAAACAGTGTCACACATACTTACATACATTCTATTATCCTAATTTTCCTCATTATATTAGTTTTTACATTTTATTTATTTTTATTTATTTATTTATTTATTTATTTAGAAATCAGGGACTGAACTCACGGCCTTATACTTGCCAGGCAGGAACTTACACTGCTGAGCTAAATCCCCAGCCTGATTTTGTATTTTAAAAAGCATAAAACCTAACAAAATATAACAGAACAAAGCCAATCAAAACAAAACAGTGAAAGTAAAACAGAACTCAAAACAGGGTAATAGGAAACAACAATGGCTACCGTAATGTATCTTGTTATCTTCACAATCGTTGTCCATACCTTTAGACATAGTAAAATCAAATAAAACAAAACAGAATAAAACTAATTAGAACAGAAAATTAAATAAAATAAAACAATAAATTAGAATAAAGCTAAACAATGAGAATATTGTATTTCAAAAACAAGACAGAAGGAAATCCCCATATTTGTATATTACATACTATTATTTTCTTACTACATGCTCAGATTACTTGCGTTAGGTCTGCAAAGTCCAACAAATAAAACAAGCATTTAGTTGTTTTTGTACCTCAGTTGCTATGAACTCAGGCTCTCCTCACAACCAGGCGATTGCTGATGCAGGTGGCAGGGGTTCTTGATTCTCATCTTGCACACCAGTTGGCTGACAGCACGGATGAATTGAATTGTCTCTTTCTGGGCCCTGCATGGTTTTCGTGGTTGGCAGAAAGGGCAAATTGGCTTCTTGTTGTACTCCTCCCAGGCCCAGCATGGCTTCTGCTGACTCAAGGGAGGGGTGGACTGGTTTCTATCTTCCTGGAACCTGCACCTCATTATGTAATTTGAAGGAGACTGATTCAGAAAGTGTTGGTACAGATTAAAATAATTTTTGTCATTCCAGATGGTGAATGTATGAGAATTTCTGCTACACTCAGAACAAATGTTATTAAGAAATCTTTTAAGGATTCAATGAAATTATATCTCAACAGTAATGAAGATTTAACTAGACATATTGGCAGAATACTCATACTTTCCACTCCAAGGTATGTATTATAAATTATGTATGGATAACTGAGTCTGTATTCACCATTCACATTTATTCATTATTCTATTATCAGAACAGAGCATATTATGGTTAATATTTGTAATAAATGTTACATGTTTTCCTTGACCTTCATTACAAAACATCAAAACAAAAACAAGAACAACAAAAAGAAATTAAGTGTATGGTCATTTAAAAAGTTGTCAACAACAAAAAATAGAGTTTTCAACTTGAGAAACTTTCTCCTAATTCCCAGAATTTGAAACATTGCCATTTGATAACTTACTATTTAAGAACTAGTTTACAAAACTCTACAAATATTGTAACTCAGCTAATTTCAACAGGAAAGTTTGCATATAAATTTTCATTTATTTTATGCTAAAAAATGAAGCTACGTAGCAACTCAAAACAGCTTTCCTAATAATTGAGGCCCCTTACTTTGCGATGATATTCTATAACATAGAAATTGTGCAGTGTGTATGCATGTTTGTCTGTGTGTGTGTGTGTGTGTATGTGTATGTTATGTGCATTAGTAATTGCATTGGTTCCCCTCCAAAGGGAAAAGAAATCCACACTTTCTGTGTTTTTAACCATTGTGGCTGCATAGTCTAGAAGAAAAGTGTACTATGAGACTCGATTTCTCCTTACTGTTTTCGCTTTCCTGTAACTGCCACTCATTTCTACAGATACAATGGACCACACGGAAGAACGGTCGTGCTATTCTTTAGCCCCCTCCAGAAATATATTCACTTTGGGAGAATTTCAATCCAGCATTCCATGTTTCCTTAAGGGTAACCAAGATTTACCGAATGAAGTCAAAACTGTAATAAATGGTGCATTTCTGCCATAGTAGAGAGGTCACAGGCAGAGAAGACATACATGTGAGCAGTTGAGGACCCATGTAAACTGACCTAATTGCAGAAGACATATTATAATGAGGCTCTAGCATACAAGACACTGAAATTGTTTATTGCATTTTTGAGACAGCTTTGAGCCACACACATGACATATGAATACAGCTAATACAAAAGTGTGAAACTAGAATGGAGGAACCCTGGGGAGTCAGATATAATTTCATGTTTACAATTCAGTGATGGCAGAGATCATTTGAAAGACTCATCAGGAGAAAGCTGTGGAGATCTGAGAATTTGTTTTCCCTGTGTGCAAATGTACTCTAAATATAGACCTACATTCCAGGAAGCTAAATTTATCTCCTCTCTCTCGAAGAGTTGTGGAATCTTTTCCTGTGGATTCCCCAAAGAAAATTTGTCATTTTGTATGGAAAATCCCCAGTGGAAATATTGTTTGTACTTAAGGCTCTTAATTATGATATCACATCAACTTCTGAATATTATTTGTAATGAGTGGAGATATGAAAACATCTTCTATCAAGGTGATTTACATTCATTTAAGAAATACAAAAGGTATTCAAAAAATGTTAATAAATACAAAGAGTTTAGTCAGAGGGTGACTGATTTGGAAGGTAGTGAATTATCTCTCTCTTTAGACTTATGGAAGCAAAGAGATATGCAGATTTCCTTGAAGACAGAGAAGAAATGCGGGAAAAACAAAAAGCGCTTCAGGTGGTAGAGAAAGGAGATTCCTTGATGCTGATATGATGAGAATCAAAGAGATAATGATGCAGACAGGCACAGTTCTTATCTTTATATTTAATAATAGAAAATTTCTTTGCTCTAGTTAAGTGGAAGTTTCTCCCTTGACAAACAGTAAGACACCTAGTAATGCAAATATATTAGTGCAGGAGTTGCAAGGAATTTCAGACTTTACATCCAACTTCTTCATAAACTCATGACACATCCCTTATTTTTAGCAGAAGAATTTCTGATGATTATGATTTAATTATTTCTTAAGATATTTTATCTACATGAATGAACAATGTTTCTTAACCCAAAGTTATTGCTTTGCAACATTTGTGATTCATTATGTTTGCCTCTGAGGATATGCAAATGAACACAAAGGTAATTATATGCATATACTTCATATACATCCAAGTACTTAACTGCAAGAATCTTATGTCTTTTTTTAATTTTAAAGAGAATAAAACAAAAAGAGAGCAGAACAGAGCAAATCAGAACAGGACAACATAGGCAACATAGCACTTTACATTAAGACAACCAGATATTAACAGTAGCTATGACAATATCTCTTTCTCTGCTATAGTTGAGCATGGTTTCAAATACAATAATATCAAACATAACAGAATAGTATAAAACTATTCAAAGAATGGAAGAATTACAGGGCATTCTGGAGCAAATAACAGAGAATGGTCAATGGGTACTATATCTCCTTTTAAATAAAAAAATTTGTTTATACTATCACATATATTAAAATCCCAATAAGACACAACATGATAGAACCAATGGTAATAGAATAGAAGCATGGTAGGACTTCTAAGAAGGATGATATTAAATCAGCAGTAGCTGTCATAATGTTTTGTTTTCTTCAAAACAGTTGTTCATACCATCTCACATGATAAAGTAAAACAAAACAGAATAAAACCATTATGACTGATGAATGAAAACATTGAAAGGCTTCAAAGCTATGAGATGGGGACTCATGATTACCATAAAATCTTATATACTCTTATCAACTCTCATACTAGGGAGACTATACGGTATTCACACATGTAAGTCTGGTTTATTTCGCTTATGAGTATGGTCTCAAGTTGTGTCCATTTATTTATAAATATCTCAATGTGATCATTCTTTATAGCTGAGTAGTACTCCATTGTATAAAAATACCACAACTTTGTTATCCATTCATCAGTTGATGGGCACTTAGGTTGTTTCCAAGATCTGCGTATTGCAAATTGTGCTGCTATAAACATGGGTGCACATATATCACTGTGGTATGATGTTTTCAGATCTTCTAGGAATATGGCTAGAAGTGGGATAGCTGAGTCAAACGGGACCTCCAGACCCAGCTTTTTGAGGAATCTCCAGACTGACCTCCACAGTCCTTGCACCAGTCTACACTCCCACCAACAGTGCAGAAGAGTTCCTTTTTCCCCACAGCCTCTCCAACACTCGTTGTTGGTAGTCTTTTCTACCCTGGCCATTCTTTCTGGAGTGAGATGGAATCTCAGTGTGATTTTAATTTTCATTTCTCTCATGACTAATGATGATGAACATTTCTGCATGTACTTATTTGCCATTCATATTTCTTCATCTGAGAACTGTGTATTCATTTCAAATGCCCATTTTTGGATTGGGTCTTTGAATTTTGAGGGTCTGATTTTTCTTAATTCTTTATAAGTTCTAGACAGAAGTCCTTTGTCTGAGGTACAATCCATTAAGATTTTTTCCCAATTTGTGTGTTTTCTTGTCACTCTGCTGGGAATCTCTTTCGACATGCATAAACTGTTTAATAAGATATGGTCCCAGTTATTGATTCTGGGAAGTATTTCCCATGCAGCTTGATTCTTGTTCATGAATGCTCTTCCTAACCTTATATCTTTGAGATTTTTAGCTACTTGTCTTCCAATGGATTTAGTGTTTCTGTTTTAAGATTTAGATTTTAGTTTATTACATGGTGATAGGCATTGGTCTAGTTTTAGTCTTCTGCATATGGATAGGAAATTATTCCAGCACCATTTGTTGAAGAGACTGTCATTCTTCCAGTGAAAATGTTTGGCCCCTTTTTCAAAGATAAGGTGGTTGAGTGAGTTTGTGGTTGTGGTTGTATCTTCAAATCTATTCCATTGATCTTCAGGTCTGTTTTTATTCCAGTACTATGTTGATTTTGTTACTGTAGCTTTGTAGTATAATTTCAAATCAGGGATTGTGATGCCTCCTGCCTTGCCTTTGTTGCTTAGAATTGCCTTTGCTATCCTAGGTCTCTTCTGGTTCCAGATGCATTTTAGCAGTGATTTTTCTAGATCTATGAGTCATGTTAGTGGTATTTTGATTGGGATTGCATTGAATCTGTATAGTAATTTTGGGAGAATGGCCATTTTCACAATGTTTGCTCTTCCTATCCATGAACAGGGGATGTTTTTCCATTTTCTGAGGTCCTCTTTGATTTCCTTTTTCAGGGTATTACAGTTTTCCTTGTATAGCTCTTTTACTTCTTTCGTGAGATTAATTCCTAAGTATTTCATTTATTTGGATGACAGTGTGAAGGGTGTGGTTTCTCTTAGCTCTCCTTCAGTATTTTTGTTGTTAGTGTATAGGAATGCTATTGATTTTTGAGTATTGACTTTGTATCCAGCTACCTTGCTGAATTCATTTGTTATATCTGGGAGTCTTTCAATAGAGTTTTGGGGGTCTTCTATGTAAAGTATCATGTCATCTACAAGTACTGATAATTTAACTTCCTCTTTTCCTATCTTTACACATTTTATTTCTCTTTCTTGTCTTATTGTTCTGGCTCGTATTTCCAGTACTATGGTGAATAGGAGCATTGACAAGGGAAATCCTTGTCTTGTACCTGATTTTAAGATAAAGGCTTTCAGTTTTTGGCCATTTAATATGATGCTGGCTGTTGGTTTGTCGTAGATGGCCTTTATCATATTGAGGTAAAGACCTTCTATTCCAATTCTCTATAAGGTTCTTATCATGAATGAGTGTTGGACTTTATCAAAAGCTTTTTCTGCATCTGTAGAGATGATCATGTGGTTCTTATTTTTGGCTCTATTGATATGGTGGATTCCATTTATTGATTTACATATGTTGAATCATCCCTGCATTCCTGGGATGAATCTCACTTGGTCATGGTATATAATCTTCTTGATGATTTGCTGCATCCTGTTTGCCAATATTTTATTGAAAATATTTGCATCTATGTTCATTAGAGAGATTGGCCTATAGTTCTCTTTTTTAGATGGGTCTTTCTCTGGTTTTGGTATTAGAGTGATATTTGCTTCCAGGAATGACTGAGGAAGAATTGCTTCCCTTTCAATTTCATTGAAGAGTTTGAGGAGTGTCAGAATTAAGTCTTCTTTGTATTTCTTGTAGAATTCTGCAGTGAATCCATCTGGGCCTGGACTCTTCTTTGTAGGCAAGGACTTAATTACATTTTCAATTTCAGTAATAGAAATTGGGTTATTCAGCAGTTTTACATCTTCCTGATCCAGCTTTGGT